>CM053276.1:69845953-69903453 GCA_028583415.1 Protea cynaroides | reverse complement strand
ATATATATATATATATATATATATATATATATATATATATATATATATATATATATATATATATATATATATATATATATATATATATATATATATATATATATATATATATATATATATATATCCCTTCCCCCCTTTTTTTTAAAAATTTTAATATTTTCATTTCCCCTTTAAAAATAATTTTTTTAACCCCCCCTCCATAAAAATTTTTAAAACCCCCCCCCCTTTGAAACCCATTTAAAAACCTTCCCAAATTACACACCCATTTAAAAACTCCTAAATTTCAATAAAAAAAAAAATACACTCCCCCCTCCCCCCTCCTTTTTTTTCCCCACATAAAAAAATTTTTTTTTTGGAAAAAAAAAGGGTAAATATGTAAATGGGAAACCAATTTTATATATATATATCCAAAAGAGAATAAGAAATAGATACATCCGAATCAGAGTACGGTCCACAACCCGGACAGTTACTCTGTAGTAAAAAAAAAGAAATAAATGGCATCATGAAACTGGGGGTGCTAGAGGAGGAGGTGCCTCACGATCTCAATCATAGTCCTCAGCATATACTCTCGTAAGCCAGGCTACCTGAGTCCGGGTCACCTGGAGACTAGCCGCCAGATCTGCCCCTCTGATCTATGATACGCTGAGCCTCCCAAATCTCACATAGCAGCCCCATCATGTCATCTAGTGGTGGGCATGAAGGACAAGCTGAGTAAGAAAGAGCCCGAAAAGGACCAGCTCCAGTGGAACGCTGTGGTGATGAAGGAGATATGGCATCCACATCCATGTACATTCGATCATCATCCTCCTCATCATCACTCTCGTGTGCCTCTGCTCCTACCTCTACTGCTACTGCTGCCGCCTCTGCATCTACTGCTGCTACTGAGTGAGAGGATGTCTCATAGCGTTTCTCTCCTCGTCACTGACCTGCACATCCCCATCCTGCAGATGGCCTCCCAGTCAAGGTCAGTCGAAAAAGTATCCTCATAAATCCTCTTATCGACCAAGTCTACCTGCAGGCGAATGAGTAGAGTAGTGATCAAATGCCCATAGGGTAGGTTACCCACCAGACCAGGCATCGTGACACGATGCATGATCCTGAAAATGATATAAAGAAGGTAGATAGGCTGCCTATTGCAGATGCAGTATAGAAGGTACTTAGTCAATTGTGAAACCTTTTCATAGTGTCCACTTTGGGGAATCAGATTGTGCTGAATGATCTTGCAATACACTCGGGGCTCTGGACGTAGGTTAATTTTTTTTGCCAACGATCATACCAAAGAATCTGGCTATCTATTTCTATGCGCATTCGCATTGATAGGAACTGGGGTTCCTTAGGTGCGTAATATACTAAGGGACTATCATTTGAGATACCCAGGATATCAGCCAACTCCTGCCAGTTAAATAAAACCTCTACCCCTTTAACTAAACTAGTGATCCTGAGCTCTCTGCCCCTATTTATATCCTCTGGGTCACCCTTCACCTGTAAATTATAGTAAAACTGTTTCACCTACTCAGGACAGGTGCAACCCTCATACAGAATCATAGGGACAGCCCATATCACCAAAAGCTCCCTCCACATCAAATAGGGCTAGGCTAGCCAAGTTGACACAATGACCCCCTTCCACCTTCTTACGCTCGTACCAGGGATACTGTGCCTTTGAATCAATGGACCTGAAGTGACGGGGATCGTGAACTCTGGGGACTTTAGTACGAGCCATGTTGTCTACAAGGGCATAGACCAACAAGCAACATATCAAATATAGTAAAATTTTAAAATTTTGGCATTATGACGGCGTGATTGGTCAAAAGCTTCACTCTTCACCCAAACATTTGGACAGGAGGACTTACATAGGTCCCAAACCATCCTGCAAGGCTCATACAATCAAAAATTTAAAATAGGTAGGTCGAATTTGAAGAAATTTTTACAATTGGAGAAAACCCCCCAAATTTAGGTCAAAAATAGAAATTTTCAAGTTTCTATTAAACTAACTGATGAAACTTCAATTTTCTTGAGGGCTTTCATCCATTGGGTGACCAATAGCAATAACCCCCAATAAAAATCAAATTTTTACGATCAGAAAAATATTAATTTAAAAAAAAACCCTACAAATGGAGAAAAACCTAGGTATGAAAGCTTAAAAAGGAGAAAGAGTAGGGAACATACCTGGAGGAACGGAATGTAGGTCGTAGATTGATAAAAGAATCACCAAATTCATACGGTTGACACTGTAGCAACTCAGTGGTGGCAAATTGAGTTGTAAATAGTAGAAGACAAAAGTGAAAATAAGAAAAATGGCTCGAAATCAGATTTTAAAAACCTGATTTGGTGTCGTGTGGTCGCAGAATTCGACCAAAAATGCGACCCCACAATCGACCATAGGCTCTCGATGAGCTAACAGGGTTCGTGCAGTCGTAACCCTGTGGTCGCATATAGTGCGAACCCACGATCGACCCCACGATGAAAATGCCCTGTTTTGACTGAATGACTTTAAAATTGAAACTTTACCTTATTTATTTGGAAATTAACATAAGATCATCGTATATTATGCTTGCCTCATATGTTTCATTGATTTTCAGATACTACCACCATCGAAAACAATAAATGGCTGGCCGTAGAGTAAGTAGAAGGAGTCAAAATGTCAACCCATCTCTACTACCTATGGAGACCAATGACAATGAAGGTCAGCAAGGACAGGAAGGAAATATTGGAACTCAACATGCTACGCCTCAAATGTGCACACCCAAGCCAACCCAATCGACTTACCTGCACCACCTATGGATTTGGCTACTGCGGTGATGAAATTGGCATAGCAAATGCAGTATATACAGAAAATGCAAGCCAACATGCACGCTGCTATGGGAATTGCTTTCCATGTTGCAAACACAATATCTCTACATGTAGGACAAGCTAGTACGGAACCTGGTGGTAGCAACACTGTACCCCAAGAACCACGAACACCAGCAATACAAGGTCAAGTACCAAACCCTGAAGCACCGCAAGGCGGGTATAACCAAGGTAATTATCAGTACGAACCGTTTATGTATGGGACGTATGCACAGTATCAGCTTGATCACTCCAGACTGATCGAGTGTTTCCTGAAGTTGAAGCGAAGGAATTCACAGGCAAACCATCAAATCCATTGTGGCCAGCTTACTAGAGCGATGAAATGGAAAGAAACTTTATGATGATGACTATAAATGAAGAAGATAAGGTATTATGTGCCACATCTATGTTGAAAGGTGACGCACATCACTGGTGGAAATAACTAGAAGTTATATGTTAACAAAGCACGCCCCAACTGTCATGGGCTATTTATAAAGAAGCTTTCTTCGAGAAGTATTTTCCAAGGAGTTTCAGAGATCAAATGGAAAAGGAGTTTCTGAGTCTGTATCAGGGACAAATGACTGTAGACGTATATCAACAGTGTTATGAAGAACTATTTTTCTTCGCTCCCTCTAGTATGCAGGAGGAAAATACCAAAACCCGAAGGTTCGTCATGGGACTTTGGGGAAGTATCCGTGAGCATGTATTGGGATTAGAAAAGAAGATTTATAATGAAGCAGTACAGATTTCTCAAGTAATACTGCAGCCAAGACTACCCTAACAGCCCCACCTCTACAAAAGCAAAGTAACGCTAGAGTTAAATGCTTCAACTGTGATCAAGTAGGACATTATTCAAGAGAGTGTCCCAAGCTAAAGAAGTAATTACAGCAAGGAAAAGTTTATGCAGTTACTTCTGAGGATGCTACCACATCGCCTGATGTGGTCACAAGTATGACCTGAACTTTTCATTTTGTACTACCTTGTGTGAGCATGTAGACTAAATTAAACCAAATCACAGGTATCGTACCTATTAATGGCTTACCGGCTAGAGTACTCTTTGACTCTAGAGCTACTCATTCTTTTATATCTGTGTCTTTTGAAAAGAAGTTAAATCTATCCTTCAGACCTTAAGACTACAAACTGCTTGTACGATCACCTATGGGATTAGAAGTGGAACTAGACAAAGGTTATGGACCATGTCCAATTCTTATCGGTGAGAAAATTTTAGAGGCAACCTTAATCTAACTCGAGATGGCAGACTTTGACGTTATCTAGGAAATGGATTGGTTAGCTCGACACTCTGCAAACTTATTATGTGTGAAAAAGAAACTGACATTTAAAGACAAGGAAGGAGCAGAGTTTAGTTTTACGGGAACCAAACTTCCCCGTAAATGAAAACTCATTCTCTCTGCATTCAAGGCTAGAAAATGCCTCGAGAAATGAGGAATTGGGTATCTAGTATCTGTGGTCGACCACACCTAGGAAGCACCATAAATGGAGGATATTAAAGTTGAGCATGAATTTTTTGATGTATTTCCTGAGTAACTACCAAGACTACCACCTTATCGAGCGACAGAGTTTGTTATAGATCTTATACCCGGAGTTGCACCAGTATCGAAAGCATCCTATCGAATGGCTCCTACTAAACTGAAGGAACTGAAGGTACAGTTACAGGAATTACTGGACAAGGATTATATTATACCCAGCATATCACCATGGGGAGCACCAGTACTGTTCGTAAAAAAAAAGGACAGTAGCATTCGACTTTGTATAGACTATTGGAAATTGAATAAGCTTATAATCAAGAATCGATACCCGTTGCCTCAGATCGATGACTTGTTCGATCAGTTGCAAGGTGCCAAAGTGTTCTCCAAAATTAATCTTTGATCAGGATACCATCAGTTGAAGATTAAAGAAGGTGATATTTCGAAGACAGCATTCAGAACTAAATATGGACTATGAATTTTTAGTCATGTCTTTTGGATTGACTAATGCACCCACAATTTTTATAGAACTCATGAATCGGGTATTCCATGATATGTTGGATACGTCAGTTATTGTATTTATTGACAACATACTAGTCTACTCCAAGGACAAAGAAACTCATATCACAAATCTAAGAGCCACTTTGCAACGACTAAGAAAAGAGAAGCTTTACGCAAAATTTACTAAGTGTGAATTCTAGCTAAATGAAGTCACTTTCTTAGGCCATGTTGTATCCGCTGAAGGAATTAAAGTGGATCCTAGTAAGATTGAAGCCATCGTGAAATGGAAAACACCTAAGGATGTTGTCGAAATCAGAAGTTTCTTAGGTTTAGTTGGGTACTATGGACGATTCGTAAAAGATTACTCTAGAATCGTCATACCTCTCACCAGTTTGACAAAGAAAAAAGAAAAGTTTGTTTGGACTGACAAATGTAAAGAGTATTTCCAAACATTGAAGGCTAGATTGATATCAGCTCCCATCTTAACTATTCTGATCCCAGGACAACCATTTACCTTGTACACCGATGCGTCTGGATTAGGTTTGGGATGTATGCTTATGCAAGGAGAACAAGAAATTACGTATGCCTCAAGACAACTGAAGACACATGAGAAGAACTATCCCACTCATGACTTAGAATTAACAGTGGTGGTACATGCTGTCAAGATATGGAGACATTATTTATATAGTGAGAAATTTCAGATTAAATCAGATCATAAGAGTCTCACTCATCTTTTTAATCATAAGGAGTTGAACATGAGACAGAGAAGATGGCTAGAATTACTGAAGGATTATGATTGTGATATTCAGTATCATTCAGGAAAAGCTAATGTAGTTGTTGACACACTCAGCAGGAAAGCTATGACAGAATCCCAAGAAGAAGCTAGTGCAAATGTTGTAGTGTGTGTCACAGGAAGAGTATTTAATTACGATAAAGAGTAGCTAGTGATTGATATTTTGAATGAATCAACTAACCAAGGGTTTATTCATCTATTCTCAAACATGTTTGCTACATTGAAGATTGTACCTGATTTGATAGAGGATGTGAAGATCGCTATTAAATCAGACCCTTATCTAAGAACGGTGCAAGAAAACCTTGAAAAAGGTAGGACTACTCCTGAGTTCACCTTGGACATTGAAAAGGTACTAAAATACAAAGGAAGGGTATGTATTCCTGAAAATGAAGACTTAGATATTAGAAAAAGACTCATGAAGGAAGCCCACACCATTGTGTATTCGGTACACCCTGGAAGCACGAAGATGTACCATGATTTAAAGAAACTCTATTGGTGGAGAGGAATGAAAGTAGATGTAGCTAAATTTGTGTCTCAATGCCTGAATTGTCAGTGGGTAATGGTTGAAAGGCAAAAACCTGCAGGATTATTGCAGCCACTGCCAAAACCTGCATGGAAATAAGATTGCATCACTATGGACTTCATCATCGGGTTACCATTGACTCCCGAGTAGTTGACGCTGTCTGGGTGATTGTAGATCGTTTGACTAAGACAGCTCGTTTCATAGCTATACGACCTCAATTTACCCTAGAGAGGTTAGCTAAGATGTATGTTGATAATATTGTCAGATTGCATGGTGTACCTGAAAACATTGTGTCAAACAGAGACCCACGCTTTACCTCAAGATTTTGGGAAGGATTACAGAAGGCTAGGGGTACAACATTGAGTTTAGTACTGCATTCTATCCTTAGACCGATGGACAGTTAGAATGTACCATTCAAATTTTAGAAGATATGCTCCGAGCTTGCGTAATTGATTTCAAAAGATCATGGGATGAGAAATTACCATTGATTAAGTTCGCTTATAACAACAGCTATCAAGTAACTATACAGATGTCACCCTATAAAGCACTGTATGGTAGGAAATGTCGAACTCCTTTATTTTGGAACGAAGTTGGAGAACGGAGTATTGTTGGATCGGAGTTTGTTGAAGAGACTTGTCGAGTGGTCGACGTTATCAAGGAAAGAGTCCGAACAGCTTAGAACCGTCAGAAGCAATATGCAAATAATTGACGCAGAGATCTCAAATTCACCATATGTGATAAGGTATTTTTGAAAATATCTCCTATGCATGGTTTGAAAAGGATCAAATAGAAGGGAAAGTTGTGTCCTAGATATATTGGACCTTATGAAGTTCTAGCTAGACGTGGGAAGGTAGCGTATCAGTTAGCACTACCCCCATCCATGTCAAATGTGCATGATGTATTTCATATCTTATTATTGAAGAAGTATATTCGAGATCCAACACACATCCTAACAACGGATTTACCGGGTCTAACTGATGATTTGACATTCGAAGTAGCACCAATCAAAATTATCAGTCAGAAGGTTCAATGTCTACGCAATCGTGACATATACTATGTTAAAGTTACTTGGAGGAGCAAAAACATGGAAGAAATAACATGGGAAGAAGAAAATGCTATGCGAAAGCAATATCCTCACCTTTTCGACTGGGAAGGTATGTGTAAATTTTGAGGACGAAATATTTATAAGAGGGGGGGAGTTGTAAGACCCGTATCGTACTAACCCAGTCTTACCACCTTGTATCAAATCTTTTTATCATGGTCGGACCAAGCAGACCAAGTGTGTGAAGAAACCACAAGGCTAGGTATGTAATTCGAATCATAAATCATCCAATTGAGACGTGTGGTCGCATACCTAAACAGGTGTGGTTGACCACACCTCAAAATAGTGAGACCACAGGAGTTAGGGATGTGTGGTCGTAGATTTGGGACGTGTGCTCAACGGATCTTGTGACCCCACGTGCGACCACATGATGTCAAACTGACTCCGTGATTAGGAAACCTTCCTAATCTGAAGGGGGTTCTTTCCTAATCTAAGTAGGACTCTATATGGAGGGTTTTCCTCTATATATAGGACGTCCCTTAGCCTCTTTCATTCTTTTAGAACTCAAACTGAAAGAGAGAGAAAGAGAGGAAGAGGAAGATAAGGAAATTGAAGAGGAAGACTAAGAGAAGGAATTTTAGAAAGATCTCTGATTCTTCAGCAAGTTTAAGGTATGAAAACATCTCCTACCTTAGTTGAATGCCTAGAATAGATCATAGAGGAAGTATTGATTCAAATTAGGATCTCAACCATGAGACCCATAGATGAAAACTCAAAGGAAATCCATGAAGAGTAGATTGGAGTAGATGATTATGAAAAATATTAAATTAAGGTCATAGAACAATCATAGGAAGGACCCTAATGATAGTTTAAGGAATAAAATCATAAAGGGATTAGACTGAGAATGAAAGTTGACCAAACACTCGTATGGTCACAGCTATAGTCGACCACACGAGGCACATGTGTCGACCACACGCCCTAGGGAAGTTTCCAGGGAGGGTGTGGTCGCATGTGTGTGGTCACATGATATGCGACCACATGTATTGACCACACACCCTGTGGTCGCAGAAATTGAGACCACAGGTGCAGCCACACCAGCGACCACTTAGCTTTTGGAGATCTGATTGATTCCAAATGAGACATTTAAACATTTTAATTAATGAATATGAACTCTAATTTATAATCCATAAATTTATTAGGTTTTCAAGTGGTCCAAAAGTGATTTACAAAGCTTAGAAGAGGAACAACCAACGATCAAAGGTGAGGGAACAAGACCTAAACTAATTGGATAATAACAAACTATTTTATTTTTATTGAGTCCAATGCCATGATTGATTCTAAGCTTATATGCTTGTAATGTGCATCTCACATGTCATCCAATATTCTTGTTGTTACTGTTCATGCATTTTTAATTTCGTTTATTTATAACATGATGATGATGATGATGCTAGGAATAGGTATGTGAATGTATGTGTGCAGTTGGTGTGTTGGATGCGAGTGGAGCATCAGGGGGAGGACGTGGCATGGTGGTCTTCGACCTCGTCACTAGACTCTAACTCTATCTCTACTCAAGTCTTGCCCATTAACATCATCGTATCGCCATTACCTTAGCAGAACTATTACATCGTAGGGCATCAAGGGAGGTGGTCTCGGACCATGTGGTCTCTGACTTTGCGGGGGGGCTTAGCTCTATCTCTATGGACGTATTAAGAGATGTTGGGCTGAGGCTTTGGATACACTATATGACATTAGGATTGGTTAGTTGCGAGTCCAGTTTGCAAGCCCTTGCCAATAGGGGCTTACGTGTTAGTATGGGTAGGGCATTAGGGGAAGTATTGTCGGTGTTTGATCCGAACACTTTAGCTTTATCTCTATTCCATGGTGGGTGCATGTGGGACGGCAATGGTGTTTGAACCATTGGGCGGATTCACACACTCATGTATAGAGGTGCGGCGGCCACTAAACCTTTCTATAGCATATTGTAAACTTATAAATCAGACCAAATATATGAATTGAATGCATGCATATGTTTGTTGCAATTGTTTTGTTTGCTCAATGAACCGTGATGTGTGCTCACCCTTTCGACGTCAAATATTTTTAGTTCTTGACGCAGGTCCTACTATTGAAGAATATATGAATGCACCGACGTATGGACACGTTATTGTGATGGACATAGAAGCTGAAGAAGATGCGCATGATTCGTCGTGCGAATGCAACTCATGTATTTTTTATTAGCTTAGTTGTTTAACTATTGGACGTGTAATTGATTATTTTACTTTACTTTATGTCTCGAGATACATTGGAGATAATTGGATACTTTATTATGCTATCACTATCAGATTCTCAGTTCATTAGTATTGAAGACTTCCGCTATCGTTTATTTATTCTGATTTTGTTTGTGGGATGTATCTGGTTTAATCGAATGGGCACGGCCTATACGAGATCATGGTTGAACCGTTGGTCTATGGATGGTTCGTCACACCATTCTGGTTGGTTCAGAATTGGGGTGTGACGGAATGATCCTGCCAAGCAAGAGGGTAATCCCACCAAGCAAGAGGTTACGTACTCGTAAAAATGACTTTGGGTAAATTATCCTACCAAGAAAGAGGATACAATAGTTTCACAAGAATAAAAAGTAGGTCTGTGTTTGGGAATCTTTCCAAACTGCCTACGTATCCTAGGGTTTTACCCTAAGAATCAGGATCAGTGTAGTTCGAAAGATTTGAAAAATTGGGTGAGCTTTATAGGTTGAAATATCAATAGTCTCGTAGGACTAAGTCATGATCTTAAATGATCTATAGTTGGATTCATATCACACCTATCTAGATCATAGTACCTTAGGAAAAATGAGTTGAGGAGTAGGGATCATCCTAAAGCTACCCTCGACTTAAAACCCTAAATTTGGAAGGTTGGGCTAAGCTTGATCATTAGTAATTAAGATTTTTATCATTTCTATTTTTATCTTTTCCATGAATGTAGGTGCCTACATGTACATCCCCACACCTAATCTTACTTGCTAGGTGTACAAATATGGCAATTCGACAAGGGTGTAGCGGAAATTAAGTTCTTGCCCACAATATACATCATTCAAATATGGCATATAGCAAATAGATCAAAAATTGGCAGTGGATCTTAATATAGCACTACAAATAATTCCAAAAATGTTAATGAATCCAGAGATAGCAATAAGCATGTATTAACCAAGCAAAATATATGATGAATTCAGTAAAAACTTATTTGTACGAACATATTATTAACCCCCACTCTTATGTCGGCAGGTGGCTCTAGGCCCCCAGGCTCCGAGAGCTAGGGTGATTGGAGGAGATAAAGGATATGGAAGAGGATCTGGTTTGATGGCAAATCCTAGTGTGATGGTATTATGGGATCGTGAAATTTTCAGGCAACCAAGGGTTGGGATTGATGTTGTCGATCAAGCGTAGAATGGGATGGTGCTGCATATCACAGACCAATAGGTATTGCCTTGGAGTTCAGGGTTAACGACGAGTGCGAGGGTTCAACCTGCACTGGTTTTTGCTGTAGGATCGAATGGATCTGTGATGGAATCTGAACCTGTTGTATTTCACTAGGGGAACACAGGTAATCTTCTGTCGCAGGAGGGTTTGATGACTAACAGGGCTGACGAGAGGATTCCCCAGGACTCTGTTCCTAGGGTTCCGGTAAGGGAGACTATGTTTCCCAGTGCTGCCATAACAATGGTGAATGCAGGTATGAGGTCTGCGGCTGGACTTGGAAATCAGATCTCGATCCCTCTGGTTTCGATGCCGGTAAGGTTAAATGATCAATCAGCAAGCTGCTGGATCTGTCGTTGGGGCAGTAGAGACTCCTATTTTGGAAAGACATATGATGGATCTGGGAAGGTTTTAGGTTTTTCATCTATGGAAACCGAGTGGTTTACAGTAAGAAACAACTCTGGAAAAGATTCAGTGCTAGAAAAACACCCTAATGCTATCTCTGGGAGGAACAGAGATGGCAGAAAGCGTTGTCGATGGTTGGCTCGTGATAAGGATAAGTTTACCATTGGTGTTGGGGATGCTACGACTGTCAGTGGGGAAGGAAATAGCAGTGATGCTAGACCTAGATCGAAATCTCAAAATCCTGGGCAGAATTCTAATGTGAGGGGGAGGTCTTTTACATCGGTTTTATCTGGGATTCCAGATCTCAGTAACCTGCCTGATCCAGTGTTTAAAGGGAGCATCACAAGGATTGTCATTCCACAGGCTACATATGAAAGACAACTCAAGAAATACAAATGGCAGTCATTGGTAAGGTGTTTACCAAGGGCCTATTGTTAAGTGAAGTATCTCATATACTCACTAAACAATGGGGTTCATCTAATAAGTTTGAAATGACTGCATTGGGAAAAGGCTACCTGGTTTTCTGATTTTTTTCTAAAAGGTCTCTTATGTCAGTGTGGAATAGGGGAGTTACAATGGTCAACCTTTACGTTTCAGAAGGTGGGAATCAAATTTTGATGTTAACAAAATTGGTGCCTCTCAGCATTTTAAACGGGTCCGACTGCCAGGCTTGGAAATAGAACTCTGGGATGAAGATATCCTTTATTTTATTGGAAAGGCATTGGGGAAACCTGGGAGATTGGATCGCAATACACAGAATAAAATGTTTGGCAGATTTGCTCGGTTCTGTATGGAGATGGTTAGTGGTGGACCTCGCCCGGAGGAGGTGATGGTGGAGTGTTGCTCTAATAGGCAACCGAGTTTGTTCAAACAATCGGTGGAATATGAAGACCCACCAAGTAGGTGCAGATCTTGTGGATCCTTTGGGCATCAGTTAGAGGCGTGTCTAGAAGCTGATAAGGGAGATCGGGATGAGGAGGTTCCTTAGAATATTACGTCAGGTGTCTAGGATGTGGAACAGGTTGGTGTTGCTCAACATGGTTCTACAACATTTCATACAACTGATTTGGGTCGTTGGGCGGATGTGGAGGAGGAGGATGATCTGGAAGATGTTGAGGAAGGGGAGGTGCATAAACCTGTGGAAGTGGCTAATAGAGGATTTCCTAATCCGGCCAACAGATGTGGAGGTGTCTGGTGGCGCTTTTACTGAAGTGGGAAAGTGTAATCGAGGACGATCAGCTATTAGGGGGAAAACAAATGGGGTTAATGCTGGCCAGCCTCCTCGTATGATCTCGACGAGGTGGCCATCGCATTTGTGGGAAATCAAGATCATGAAGCTTGCTATCCTTCTAGGGTGACCCGTAGTAAGAAGGGTGCCGAATGATGGAGCTGGTTTTATCTATAGTTAGGATGGTTTTTTGTTTTTTCTGTTGATCTTGCTGATTGCTTCATACTACGGCTTCCAAGCTGTAGGTGGGTTGATGGTTCAGTAGGGTTTTGGTTGTACTTTTCTTTCCATTTCATTAATAATAAAAAAAAAATCACACTTCTAGCCAAAAAAAAAAAAAAAAAGCAAAATATATGTATCACATGTACTAAAACCCAATTTTTCAATATATGGCTGAGATCTCATTAAGAATGTAATAAAAAGAAAAATTTCATCTAGACCCCATCAAAGATTGTTTGGTTGTACTTTTCTTTCCATTTCATTAATAATAAAAAAAAATCACACTTCTAGCCAAAAAAAAAAAAAAAAAAAAATATATGTATCACATGTACTAAAACCCAATTTTTCAATATATGGCTGAGAGCTCATTAAGAATGTAATAAAAAGAAAATTTTCATCTAGACCCCATCAAAGATTGTTTACACCTACAAGAATGCAAAAACATCATCTACACCCCAAAACGTTTGTTGTAGTAATCAAAGAAGTCCACACCGTCAGTTGATTCCCGTTAGATGCTGACATCAGTTAGATTGAAATATTTCAGAGATGATAATACCCTTTTGATCTATTGAAAAGACCACTATACCCTTTAGGTGGATTGGAACATAAAGGAAGACCTTCACGATGAAAGTTGTTCTTCTCAGGACTGTTTCCTCACCGATTCAATACTCCATGGTTTCCTATTCACCGAAGCTCTCCTTCTCTTATACCGGCCATGATTTCGTCACCTTTGCACTGTTCTCCGGCGAAAACAAGAAGTTGTCTTTTTAATTTACAATTCACAAGAAAATTAAGACTTGAATATCTATGAGCAAGCCCGACCATCGGCCGCGAGGCCCTTGGTCTCTTAAGCCTCTTTAATGGCCTGTCTGTCTTTTTTCTATCTTGCCACCCCTCTCCCCTTTTCCTTTTCTTTTGAGGAAATTAATGAATCTCTTTAAAACCTCCACTTAAAAAGTCTTCCCCCCCCCCCCTCTCTTCTCCCCCCCTTTCCTCTCTCCTCCTTCCCCCCCCCCCCCCCCCGCCCCCCCCATTTTTTCCCCCCCCAAAAATGAGGTTGTAGGGTTCATGAGGATGAATCATATTATATTTTGATCGACCCTTCTTTACTAATGGCATCTTGAGAGCCTTGGTTTATGAGGTGAACGTGTGAGATCGCCACGTCAAATTCTTCCGTTAAATATTTAAGTTAAAACAAAAGATAAATATAAAATGAAGGGTAAACATATTCCTTTGTCTGGTTGTTTTGCGGGGTAGATGTGTCGAATCCTTGTTGGGTTATATTCCTTTTTTTTTTTTACAAAAAAAAAAAAAATAAAAAAAAAAAATTTTTAAAAAAAAAAAAAAAATAAAAAAAAAAAAAAAAAATTTTTTTCAAAAATTAATTATTTTATTTTAAAAAAAAAAAAAAAAAAATACAATTTTAAAAATTTTTTCCTCAATTTTTTTTTATTTTCCAAAAAAAAATAAAAATTACCACAATTTTTTTTTTATTTTTCTTTCCTTTTTTTCCCCAATTTTTTCTTTTATCCTTTTTTTCTTTGATCGACTTAGATCTATCGGTTCAAATTCAATTAAATCACTTTGTGTAATCCAACGGTTCTTCATCTAAATAACAAAGCTTCTCTAAATCACTTATGATGACAATCCAACGCCAGTCATCCATGATGATAACCAACAGTTCAAATTCATCTAAAGTCTGATGAGGCATGCACTAAATCACTCCAACCAACCGAATTGATTCATCACCAACATGATCATAGTCAAAATCTACGATTCAGATTCATTACTCAATTATCCATATGATCATATTCAAAATCTATGGTTTAGATTCCTTTAATCAATCATCCATATGATCATATTTCAAATCTATGGTTCAGATTTATTTAATCAATCATCCATATGATTTGCTTCAAAATCAACGGTTCAGATTCATTTAATCAATCATCCATATAATCAGATTCAAAATCTACAGTTATGATTACTTAAATCATATGATGATCAGATTAATATAGGATTAAGTTATACGGGATCAAATTCATATAGGTAGGGATCAAATTCATCTAATCAGATTCATGGGACCAGATTCATCTGGTCAGATTCATGGGATCAAATCAGGTTTAGGGATCAGATTAATGTGTGATCAGACTGGTGGATAGAGATTGGGGATTAGATTACATGGGATCAAATAGGTTTAGATTAACATGGGATCATATCAATGGGATCAGCTTAATATGAGATCAAATCATATTTAGGGTTCGTTGCAGAAAGCTTGGCTTCAATTCATGGGTGAGGGAGGTAATGGGGTTATAGAATGTTGCAGATCAATCGGTGGCAAAAGGATGATCGGTGATGAGGTTGATGGCCACAGGTTGGCGATGAGGTGGTGAGGTTGTCAGTGAAGGTGATGCAGGTAGGGTGTGGTTGATCAGGGTGGCGGTGAGATGATGCTTGCGGGTAGCAGGTGTTGGATGGGTGAGGGTAGCAGGTTAGGTTGATGGGTTCAGTGATGATGGGGGGTTGTTGTAGCGGCGGTCAGGTTCGATGGGTACCAAAAGGATAGTTAATGGTGGGGTTAGGTTTGATGAAGGCGTAGCAACAGATGGAGGAAGAAAATGGGTTAGCAGCAAGTTTAATGAAGGTGGGTGTCGCCGGGGTGATTGACGAGGAGGTAGGTCGAAGAATAATAAAATAATAAAGAAGAAAAGATACAGTAGTGGTCGGTGGGTTTACCTCAGGTGAGCAGGTGGTTCCTCCTACCGATCTACCTTTTGTTCATTCGCTCTATTCGCAGAGCGGCATACCAAAAAAAGAAAGAGAAGAAAACAAAGTTTACGAAAAACCATTGGAGTACCGAAATCTTGATCAATGACTGAACTCTCTCTCTCTCTCTTTCCTTTCCCGTCTAATCTTCTTCTTCTTCTTCCTCTTCTCCTCTCTCTCTCTCTCTCTCTCTCTCTCTCTCTCCTTCTGCTGCTTTCTCTACTTCTTCTCTTCTTCTGTCACACCCCAATTCCATACTATTCAGAATGGTGAAATGAACCGCTAATAAACCAACGGTTCAACAAGGATCTCGAATAGGCTGTGTCTATTTGCTTAAACCATACACATCCACAATCTAAAATCAGAATAAATATGCGATCGCGGAAGTCTTTAATATTAAATGAACTGAGAGTCTAGCTGTGATAAAGTAAATAAATTATTCAATTATCTCCCAAAAGGACTAAGACATAAATTAAAATAATTAAATCAATTACATTATCTCTATAATTTAAACAAAATCTAAACAAAAACACAGGAGTTGCACTCGCATGATGAATCATGCGACTCCATCATCACTTCTGCCTCCATTGTCGCCGCATGCCCGTATGTTGGAACATTCATATAATCTTCCACTGTCATACCTGCATCATCAACTAAAAATATTCAAATTCAAAAAAGGTGAGCACACATCACAGCTCAGTGAGCAAACAAAATAATGCAACAAACATATGCATGCATTCAATTCATACATTTAGTTTGGTTCATAAGTTTACAATGTGCAATAGAAAGGTTAGGTGGCCGCCGCACCTCTATACACGAATGTGTGGAACCGTCCAATGGATCAAACACCATTGTCACCCCCACATACACCCACCATGGAATAGAGATAGAGCTAAAGTGCTTAGGACTGCACTGCCTCACACTTCCCCTGATGCTCTACCCAAACCAACACTTAAGCCCCTGTTGGCGAGGGCTTGCAAACTAGGCTCGCAACTAATCAATCCTAATGCCAAACATGTATCCAAGGCCTCACCCCAGCATCCCTCAATACGTCCATAGAGATAAAGCTAAGGCCCCCCGGCAGAGTCAGAGACTACACGGTCCGAGACCACCTCCCCTGATGCCCTACGACGTAATAGTTCTACTAAGGTAATGGCGATACAACGATGTTAGTGGACAAGACTTGAGTAGAGATAGAGCTAGAGTCTGGTGACCAGGATGAACCACAGTGTCACGTCCTCTCCCTGATGCTTCACTCGCATCAAGTACACTAACCACACACATACATTCTAATGCATATTCCTAGCATCATCATCATCATCATGTTATAAATAAACAGAATTAAATATGCATGAACAGTAATAACAGGAATAGTGGATGACATGTGATATGGACATTACAATCATACAGGCATAGAATCATTCATGGTATAGGACTCAATAAACAAAAACAGTTTATTATTGGCCAATTAGTTTAGGTCTTGTTCCCTCACCTTTGATTGCTAGTAGATCCTCGTTCAAGCTTTATAATTCACTTTTAAACCATTGGAAAGACCTAACAAGTAGATAGATTTTAATTAGAATTAGTTCCAATATGTTTAAACTAACTGAACCTGTAGGGTCGTAGGTAGGGTAGCACCTAGGGTAGCAGTTTCTGCGACCCCAGGGTGTAGGGTCGCAGGTGGGGTCGGATACCATTCGACCCTACGTGCGACCACACCCTCCCTGGGACTTCCCGAGGGCATGTGGTCGATCATATGGTCTCGTAGGGTCGGATATCATTCGACCCTATGTGCGACCACACGTGTTATGAGTCGACCTTTCATTCTAAAGTCCATCCCTTCATGTTTGGATCCTTTGGCTTACTATCATGGTCCATTCTATGATTGTTCTATGGCTCAAAACTACAATTTATACACCATCCATTGTCCATAATGATTTCCTCCATGGAATCTCTGGGAACTTGTCCATTGATGGATGATTTGGGTTTCTCCTAATCCTATGTCCTTCATAACTATTCTAGGCTCTCTTATTCTGGTAGGGAATTAGGTTCATACCTTAATTTAGAGGTTTCTCTGAACTTCCTCCTCTTCCTTAGTCTTCTTCTTCAAGTTTCATTCTCTTCTTCTCTTCCTTCTCTTTCTCTTTCTCTCACTTTCAATTAGGATTCTAAAGGAGTGAAAAAGGCTAAGGGACATCCTATTTATAGAGGAAAACCCTCCATAATAAGTCCCAATGAGTTTAGGAAAGACCCCCTTTGAATTAGGAAGGTTTCTTAATTTTCGGATTATGTCTGCTATCGTAGGGTCGCATGTAGGGTCGCAGAATCCATCGACCCTACATTTTTCTAGTCATGCGACCCCACGACTAAAAAGTCATGGGTTGGACTCTTTTGAGGTGGGGTCGATCATACCTGTTTAGGCATGCGACCCTACCCTCACATTTGATTATTTTTGGGTTAGACTTCATACCTGGTCTTGTGGTTTCTTCACGCACTTGGTCCACTTGGCTCGACCATGATAGGTAGACCTGGTACAAGGTGGTAAGACCGGTTAGTTTGATACGGGTCTTACTACTCCCTCCCTCTTATTAAAAATTTTGTCCTCGAAATTTGTACATACCTTCCGAGTCAAAAAGGTGAGGATATTGCTTTCGCATAGCATTCTCTTCTTCCCATGTAATCTCTTCTATGTCTCGGCTCTTTTAGGTGACCTTAACATAGTATATGTCACGGTTGCGTAGTCGTTGAATCTTTTGGCTGGTGATTTCAGTTGGTGCTACTTCGAATGTCAAATCATCGATTAGATCTGGTGGATCTGCTGTCAAAACGTGTGTTAGGTCTCTGACATACTTCTTCAGCAATGAGATATGAAATACATCATGCACACTTGACATAGATGGTGGTAGTGCTAACTGATAAGCCACTTTTCCACGTTTAGCTAGAATCGCATATGGCCCGACATATCTTGGACTTAGCTTCCCTTTCTGTTCGAATCGTTTTAAACCTCGCATAGGTGATACCTTCAAGAATACCTTATCACCTACGACAAATTCAAGGTCTCGACGTCGAGTATCTGCATACTGTTTATGACGATTCTGAGCCGTTCTAACTCTTTCCTTGATGATGTCGACTACTCGACAAGTCTCTTCAACAAACTCTAGTCCAACAATGCTATGTTCTCCAACTTCATTCCAAAACAAAGGAGTTTGACACTTCCTACCATACAGTGCTTCATAGGGTGACATCTGTATATTAGCCTGATAGTTGTTGTTATAGGCGAACTCAATCAATGGTAGTTTCTCGTCCCATGAGCCTTTAAAATAAATTACACAGGCTCGAAGCATGTCTTCTAAGATTTGAATGGTACGCTCCGACTGTCCGTCTGTCTGAGGATGGAATGCGGTACTGAACTTCAACATTGTACCCATAACCTTTTGGAATCATTCCCAAAACTTTGAAATAAAGCGTGGGTCTCTATCAGACACAATGCTTTCAGGTACACCATGTAATCTGACAATGTTATCCACATATAGCTTGGCTAACCTCTCCATGGTATACTGTGGTCGTATAGCTATAAAGCGAGCTATCTTAGTCAAACGATCTACAATCACCCAGACCGCGTCAACTACTCTAGGAGTCAATGGTAACCCGGTGATGAAGTTCATAGTGATGTAGTCCCATTTCCATACTGGTTCTGGTAGTGGCTGTAATAATTTTGCAGGTATTTATCGTTTAGCCTTCACCCTCTGACAATTAAGGCTTTGAGACACGAATTTAGCTACATCTGCTTTCATTCGTCTCCACCAATATAATTTCTTCAAATCATGATACATCTTCGTACTTCTAGGATGTACCGAATAGGCGGTAGTGTGAGCTTCCTTCATTAGTCAGTGTCTAATGTCCAAGTTTTTTGTTTCAGGAACACACACTCTTCCTTTGTACTTCAGTACCTTTTCATCGTCCAAGGTGAACTCAGGAATAGTCCTACCTTTTTCGATGTCTTCTTGTACCATTCTCAGATAAGGGTCTGATTTAAGAGCGGCTTTCACTTCATCAATTATATCAGGTACAATCTTCAATGTGGCAAACATATTTGAAAACCGATGAATAAACCATTGGTTGGTTGATCCACCCGGTGCATCTATCACAAACTGTTCATTACCATAATTGAATACTTTCCCTGTAGCACACATTGTTGTAGTTGTGTTAACTTCTCCTTGAGATTTTATCATTGCTTTTCTGCTTAGCGCATCAGCAACTACATTATCCTTTCCTGGATGATACTGGATATCTCAATCATAATCCTTCAATAATTTCAGCCATCTTCTTTGTCTCATGTTCAACTTCTTCTGATTAAAAAGATAAGTGAGACTCTTATGATCTGATTTAATCTGAAATTTCTCTCCATACAAATAATGTCTCCATATCTTGACAGCATGTACTACTGCCACTAATTCTAAGTCAAGAGTGGGATAATTCTTCTCATGTGTTTTCAGTTGTCTTGAAGCATACGCAATTACTTGTTATCCTTGCATAAGTACACATCCTAAACCCAATCCAGACGCATCGGTGTACAAGGTAAATGACTGTCCTGGAATAGGAATAGTCAAGATCGGAGCAGATATCAATCTAGCCTTCAATGTTTAGAAACTTTTCTCACATTTATCAGTCCAAACAAATTTTTCTCCTTTCTTAGTCAAGCTGGTGAGAGGTACGGCAATTCTGGAATAGTCTTCCACGAATCGTCGATAATACCCAGCTAGACCTAGGAAACTTCTAATTTCTGCAACACTCTTCGGTGCTTCCTACTTCACAATGGCTTCAATCTTGCTGGGATCCACTTTAATTCCTTCAGCGGATACAACAAGGCCTAAGAAAGCGACCTCATTTAGCCAAAACTCACACTTTGTAAATTTGGCGTAAAGCTTCTCTTTCCTTAATCGCTGCAGAGCGGCTCTTAGATTCATGACATGAGTTTCCTTGTCCTTGGAGTAGACCAATATATCATCAATAAACACAATGACTGGCGTATCCAACATATCATGGAATACCAGATTCATGAATTCCATAAAAGTTGCGGATGCGTTAGTCAATCCAAAGGACATGACTAAAAATTCTTAATGTCTGTATCTTGTTCTAAATGCTGTCTTTAGAGTATCACCGTCCTTAATCTTCAACTGATGGTATCCTGACCGAAGATCAATCTTGGAGAACACCTTGGCACCTTGCAACTGATCGAACAAGTCATCGATCCGAGGCAATGGGTGTCGATTCTTGATTGTCAACTTATTCAATTCTCGGTAGTCTATACACAGTCGAACACTACCGTCCTTCTTCTTTACAAACAATATTGGCGCTCTCCATGGTGATATGCTAGGTCTGATGTAAGCCTTGTCCAGTAATTCCTATAACTGTACATTTAATTCCTTCAATTCGGTAGGAGCCATTCGATAGGGTGCTTTAGATACTGGTGCGGCTCCAGATATCAGATCTATAACGAACTTTGTCGCTCGGTCGGGTGGTAGGCTTGGTAGTTCTTCAGCAAATACATCTAGAAAGTCGCGCACAACATCAATATTCTTCATTCATGGTGCTTCCTTGGTGAGGTCAACCATTGATACTAGATACCCAACTCCTCCTTTCTCGAGGCATTTTTTAGCCTTTAATGTAGAAAGGATGAGTTTTCGTTTACGGGAAAGTTTGGTTCCCACAAAACTAAACTCTGCTCCTTCCTTGTCTTTAAATGTCAGCTTCTTTTCTGCACATAATAGGTGTGTAGAATGCTGAGCTAACCAGTCCATTCCCAAGATGACATCAAAGTCTGCCATCTCAAGTTGAATCAAGGTTGCATCCAAAGTCTTCTTGTCAATAAGAACTGAACATGGCCCATAACCTTTTTCTAATTCCACTTCTAATCCCATAGGTGATTGTACAAGCAGTTTGTAGTCTAAAGATTTGAAGGTTAGATTCAGTTTCTTTCCAAATGACACAGATATAAAAGAATTAGTAGCTCCAGAATCAAAGAGTACTCTAGCGGGTTTTCCATTAATAGGTACGATACCTATGATTTGTTTTAATTTAGTCTACATGCTCACACAATGTAACACAAAATGAAAGGTTCAGGTCAAACCTGTGACCACATCAGGAGATGCGGCAGCATCCTCAGATGTAACAGCATAAATCTTTCCTTGCTGTAGCTGCTTTATGGGTTTAGGACATTTCCTTGAATAATGTCCTACTTGGTTGCAGTTAAAGAATTTTACTCATTCGTTATTTTGCTTTTGTTGCGGTAGAGCTACTAGAGTAGTCTTCGCTGCAGCATTGAAGCCTTGAGTATGGAAGGGTTTGAATGTCCTTGTATTTCCTTCGTTGTATGAATTTCCGTTTGACCTTTTAATGCCCCTATTTTGAGCAAAATAGCTCTCTTTCTGGCTCGACTCTATCACTCGAGCAATCGATACTGCTTCATTGTAGACTTTCTTCTCTAGTCCTAGAACATGCTCGTGAATGCTTCCCCTAAGTCCCATGACGAACCTTTGGGTCTTAGTATTTTCCTCTTGCATGCTGGCGGAAAACAGCTCTTCATAACACTGTTAGTATGCATCCACGGTCATTTGCCCCTGATATAAACTCAGGAACTCTCTCTCCATAAAATCTCTGAAACTTCTGGGGAAGTACTTCTCAAAGAATGCCTCTTTATAGATAGCCTAGGTCAATTGGGCATGCTTAGTTAACAGATAAGTCCGTGTGGACTTCCACCAGTGGTGTGCATCGCCTTTCAGCATGAAGGTTGCCTCCTCATTCACTGTCATCATCGTAAAATTCCTCTCCATTTCATCGATCCAATGTGCTGGCCACAAAGGATCAGCTGGTTTACCTTTATATTCTTTAGGCTTCATCTTCAGAAAATGTTTGATCAGTCGGGAGTGGTCCAGCTGATACTGAGCATAGGCCCCATACATAGGTGGTTGGTACTGTAAACTACCTTGAGCTACCTCAGGATTCTACACTTGAGCCTGCATAATTGGTGTTTGAGGTACGTGGGGTACCGTGTTGCTTCCCCCTGGTACTGTGCAAGCTTGTCCTACTGGCAAAGGTGTCGTATGTGCAGCTGGAAAAGCCATGACTATAGCAGCTTGCATCTGCTGTATTTGCTGCAGCTGTTGTGCCAGGTTCATTACCGCTATAGCCAGATCTATAGGTGGGGCTGGCAAGTTTGTAGGATTTTCCTGGCCACTAGCTATTGGTGGTGCCATATTCAGATTCTCATGTGCTTCAGGATTTACATGGCTGTCTTCCTCCACAGGTGGTGGTGGTGAAATTGGGTTACGGCCTCGTTTGGTCACTCTGCGCCCAGCCATTTCCTGTTCTGGTGGTGGTAGTGTCTGAAAAACAGTCATAGAACATGTGAGGCAATCAATATAAGTTGTTCCCAAGTCAAACCCATGTATGGTCTTCCGGAGACATACCGGTCGACTATACCGGTTGCACATGGTGCGACTGGTATGTTGCCCCCGGTATCCCTCGGGAGGCTGGTCTGTGGGGACCGGCTGACCATACCGGTCGCCAGTCTTCCCCACGAGGCTGCGACCGGTACATGCCACCGGTCAGCCCTGTGAGGGTGTTTTGTAACCGTGTTGGTTTCCGACCAACATGAAACCCTAAACAATATATTCTAATGAAACCCTAATAATATTGTAGGACTTTGTGACTTATCGTTTGGATCTTGCGACGTGGAGCAAGTTATCAAACGAGCGTCAGGTAAGGGAATCTGACCTAAACCTAATAATTAATGGACAGTAAATCTTTGTTAATAACATGAATATATATGATGTGATGTTTGTGCATATTCACATGCCATCCTTTACTTTCAGTTATTATTATTGTTCATGCATTGATAGGATGTGATTGTTAGGCATGTGATTGTTTTCGTTGGTGTGTGGAGTGGGGCATGGGCCTGGGATCATTCCTTACATTGGCACTTTTTGTAGTATTCTATCTTAACATGCTTGGTACGGGTGGGGCATCAGGGGGAGGTCGTGGTACGGTGGTCTCCGATGTTGATGCTGGCCTGGCCATGGTGATGTGGCACTGTGGTCTCCGAGGTCGACGTTGGCTTGTCCACGATGCTTTAGCTCTATCTCTATGCCGTAGGGAGTTATGTTGGGATAGGGTTTACCTGCGTATTGTTCTATCCTAGTGGGTTAGTTGCGGATAGGGTATCAGGGGAGGTACGGGGATGCCTTAGCTCTATCTCTATGTCGTAGACGGCTGTGCTGGGATAGAGCATACATTGATGACATGTAGGATTGGTTAGTTGCGAACCTAGTTTGCAAGCCCCGCCGATGGGGCTTAGGTACTGGTATGGGTAGAGCATCAGGGGAGGTACGGGGATATCATAGCTCTATCTCTATTCCATGATGGGTGCATGTGGGCCAATGGGGGTGTGAACCATGAGGTGCCACACACTCGTGTATAGAGGTGTGGGGGCCACCAAATCTTTCTATAGCACATTGCAAACTTAAAACCAGACCACAACATAAAATGATTGTTACTCATGCATAACATTGTGAAACTGTCTGATTGTCTTACTGAGCTAGGTTGTGAGCTCACCCTTTGTACGTACATTGTTTTTAGATGTTGATGCAGGTTACACTGTGGACGACTATTTGAATGCTCCTGTGTATGGTGGTGTTGCGGCGTTGGACGTACAGGCAGGGGAGGATGAGCATGACGCTTCATGCGAGTGCCCTTTCTGCGTGTACCTTTGATTTGTTTTCTTTATTTAATTTCCTTATTTTTGATTGGATTAAAGGGATGTAATGATATTATTTTATGTGTTTGAATTTGGATAATTGGATATTTATTTAAGTTATCAATAGATACTCAGTTCGTTTTATTTAAAGTCTTCTGCTGTATATTTATATTCTGATTGTGGTTATGTGTAATGGTTTGTATGAGTGGACAGGGCCTATTCGAGATCCTGGTGTGAACCGTTGGTTCAATGACGGTCCACTCACACCATTCTGGTTGGATCAGAATTGGGGTGTGACAACTTGGTATCAGAGCCCTCGGATTCTGTCCAACAGGCCATATTGCACTTAACTAAGTCGATGAACTGAGTTAGGAAAATTTAAAAATCTTAATACAAACACACCCTAAGCATTGTTTGATACCTGAGACGGACTAAGAAAGAGCATAACATACGATATTAAATATAGAACTTAATATTTGCACATACACTAGTTAGGTGAACCATGAAAACTTTCATTTAAACAGGAAAAAGGAAGTATCAGATAAAATAGTGCGACAGGGTACGGTCCACAAACCGGACAGTTACCCTGTTATATAAACAGTCAAAAGAGAAGAAAATAAAAGGGACAATCATGGGGTAGGGGGCCTAGGAGGAATAGGGTCCGCTATGTCATAGTCTCGCTCGTAAGCGACCCTAAGCCAGTGTACCTGGTCCTGTGTCACCCGTAGGCTACGAGCCAGACGTCCCAACTCCTGATCCATCTCTCGCTGAGACTCGAGGATGACCCTCTGGGTGTCCCTGATCTCAGTAAACATGCTCAACACCGGGTCTGGAGGGGGATGAGATGGTCCAGCTATAGATGTAGATGGTGGTGCTGCAGGTGTAGGCTGTGGAGCTAGCGCTGGTACACCCTCTGTCCTATCCTCGTCATCATCACGCTCGGCCTCTGCTGCATAGGCCGCATTGGCTGCTGCTGCTGCTGCTGCGGCTGCTACCCTCCTGAGTGGACGAGGGAGAGCCTCCAACTTGTCATCGCTAATGGGCAGATTGTCCATCTACATCCTCAGAATGGCATCCCAGTCGATGTCAGATGTCATGGTGTCCTCAACAGTCACCTCGCCTCTCATGCTCACACCTAGACGGCGTAGAAGGAATGTGATGAGATGACCGTATGGAAGGTTACTGGCCTGATCGGCCAGGGTCGCCTGGTGCATGGTACGGATGATGAGGTAAGGGAGAGAGACCCGCTCCCCGGTGCAGACGCAGTAGGTGATGTACTGAGTGAGCTGAGCTAACTCACTGTAGTGGCCGCTCTGGGGCACAATGTTGTGCTGGATGATGTGGCTATAGACTCGAGCTAGGGGCTTCAGACTAGCCGCCTTCATAGGAGCCCCAGGATTTAGGATCTGCTCTGCTATCTCGCGGCGTAGGTCCTCGCTCAGATAGCCCTTCACCTTTGGAGAGTAGTATACCAAGTCTCTATCATTGGGTACCCCGAGCAGGTTAGCCAATTGATGAGTGTTGAAGGAAATATGGACGCCCTTGACATAGCTGGTGATGCGCAAATCTCCTCTGGTTGGGATCGTCAATGTTCCCATGCAGCTCCAGGTTAGCATAGAAATGCTTAACCAGATTGGGACGAGTGGGATCTGTGTAGGAGATTACAGGCACCCACCCAAGCGCGTCAAAAGCTGCTCGCACATCGAACCTGTCCAACTGATCCAAGTTAACTCACCGTCCGGATTCAATGTTTTTGCTATCAAACCAGGGGAAACGAGCTTGTGCCTCCAAGGAACGGAACCAATGCTCGTCAAGTTGTGGAGCTGGTGGCTGAGGAGTGCGCACGCTTGAGCCATGAGGACGTTTGCCAAGAGCACGTCGTGGAGCCATTAAACTGCAAAAACAAAAAGAAAACAAGAAGAAAATGTTAGATTTTGTCGAAATTTTGGTAGCATAACGACAGTAATTTGGGAAAAAACCTCAAACTCACCCAAAAACTTGGGGAGGAGGACTTACGTAACCCCCACACTCTTCAACAAATCAATCACAGGCAATTACAATAAGAAATTTCAGAAATTTAAGAAAAATGAAATTTCAAAAATTTTGAAAACCTAGGTCAAAAATTGTAAAAATTCGATTTTTCCAAAAACCGTTCGGTGGAATCTCAAATAGGTTGAGGGCTTTTGCTCTTAGGGGTCCCTAAACCCTTTCTAAGCCAAAGGAAAAGAGTTCCTACGGTTGGAATCTCTCAATCAAAGAAAAACCTAGAATTCTAAATAAAGACGATATGAAAAATTTATAAAAACTTGTTAAAGAGGGAAGAGACCTACCTGGAGACGATGTTCTAAGTCTCGAACGGAAGAAATCGGCTTCTAAGGTCACCGGTCGGACTGTAGCAACTCAGAATCCGGAGGAGAATCGCCACCGGAGGAGAGGAAAGAAAGAAAAGTGAGAAATTTCTCACTTTTCGCGATTTTAAAGCCCTTTCTGGGCATACCGGTCGACCGGTACCCCTACAGGGCTGCGACCGCTATGTCTCGGTCAGAATTTTCATTCTAACCGGTCGAATATACCGTTCGCACAGTGTTCTACAGAGTGTCGACCGGTATGTATCGATCGGTCAGCACCAGAAAAGCCAGAAAAGTTTTTTTTATAAAAAAAAATTGAAACTTATATTTTTCCAACTGTTTCGCCTTATATTGTTCAAGACTAACACCACTATTGCTTCATTCTCATGAGTTATGTCTTCTTCTCAGATCCAAACGGAATAGTCCGAGATGGGGGCAGAAACGATCGTAGGGGGTCGAAAGCGTCACGGGCTAGAGGATGCGCCTCGAGGAAGAAGAGCAGGTTGAACCGGGCTATGTGAGAGAGCCAAGCCCTGTAGCCGAGGAAGAGCAGGGCTCCACGGGTACCGACAAATTTTCCCGACCCACCTCACAGAATTCTGAGACCATTGTTACAAACCTGGTCTATCAAATGCAAGCTCAGTAGAAAGAATTCCTGAGTGAGATATTGAAGATGTTCAGGCCACCGGGTTCTGTTCCCACTGGAGGTACGCCCGAGTCTGGATGGAATAATACAACACAGCCGACGCATGGTAGTCCAGGGCCGATGGGCCAACCCCAAAATGTACCACCACCGCACCGCTTTCGTCATCTTCCGCTTATCGGGAGCATATCCGTATCCACCACCATGGTACGGAATGAATACATGGGGACAGCACGATCCGAGTCGGGCGGTGGACAGATTCCTAAAGTCGAGCCTTCTTCATTCACAGGTAAGGCAGGAAAACCATTGTGGCCAGCACAGTGGGTTGCAGAAATGGAAAAGAATTTTCGACTGATGACTTGTACAGAGGATGAAAAAGTCCTGTTTGCCACTCATATGCTGAAGGAAGATGCGAATGCTTGGTGGAATTCTACACGGGCATATCCGAGACGACGGCATACACAGGTGGATTGGGAAGCATTCAAAGTTGCCTTCTTCGATAAATACTTCCCGAAGAGTTTCAGGGATCAAATGGAGAAGGAGTTCCTCAACCTACAGCAATCTCAGTCGACCGTGGATGCTTATCAGCAAAGGTATGAAGAACTATTCTTCTTCGCACCGGCAAGTATGCAAGAGGAAGAGACCAAGACACGTAGGTTTACCATGGGACTACGTGGGAGCATCAGAGAGCACATCTTGGGTCTGGACAAGAAGATTTACAACGAGGCTGTGCAGGTTGCTAAAGTGATAGAGTCCAGTCAGAGGGACAGCTTCTTTGCTCAGAACAGGGGAGTAAAGAGACCTGCTAGTGAGAGTTCGGGTGGCAGTAATACTAGACCATTCCGCCCATACAGGGCTCCGACCACTGCAGTGCCTGCAAGGAACAATGCGGCACCACCGTGCCACGCAATGCCGGATACAACCCGAATATAAAGTGTTTCAACCGCTAGCAAGTGGGTCATATTGCAAGGACCCGTACTCAACCTAAGAAGCAACCGCCCCAAAGAAGGAAAAGTTTATGCAAATCCATCGAAGAGGCAGCCGCATCACCGGATGTGGTCACTATTATGACTTTATCCCTTACTATTTGGCTTACTAATTTTTTTATTGTGTGTATGTGCGTATAGAGCTAAGGGATGATAGAAAATTTCAAGAATTGTAAATGTAGCTGGTATACCTGCCAGAGTCCTATTTGACTCTGGGGCCACGCACTCCTTTGTTTCGATTTCTTTTGGGAAGCGAATGGAGTTACCAATCAAGCACCTGAACCCAAGCTTGATAGTTCGCTCTCCACTAGAGTCGAAGTGGCTTTGACCGATTACTATGGACCATGTACTTGTATGTATTGAGGGCCGAGACTTAGAAGCAAGCCTAGTAATACTCGAGATGGCGACTTTGATGTCATCCCCGGGGAATAGATTGGCTAGGCCGTCATTCAGCCGTCCTTTTATGTGGTGAAAGGAAGCTTGTGCTTACTGGACAAAGAGGGAAGGGAGTATAGCTTCGCGGGGATCAAGCTATCTAGGAAGCGGAAGCTGATTCTCTCCGCCCTAAAAGCCAAGTGATGCTTAGAGAAAGGGGGAGTGGGGTACCTAGTATCTGTAGTCGACATCACGGCAGAGTCACTCAAGATGGAAGATATAAATGTGGTTCGAGAGTTTCCAAATGTATTTCCAGAGGAGCTTCCAGGTTTACCGTCGGACAGGGCTACAGAATTTGTAATAGATCTTATGCCAGGTTCGGCGCCGGTGTCTAAAGCACCATACAGAATGGCCCCGACCGAGTTAAAGGAGTTGAAGACCCAGTTACAAGAATTATTGGATAAGGGCTTCATACGACCTAGTATATCGCCTTGGGGAGTACCGGTATTATTCGTCAAGAAGAAAGACGGAAGTGTAAGGCTATGTATTGACTACCGTGAACTGAACAAGTTGACGATCAAGAATCGGTATCCTTTGCCTAGGATCGATGATTTGTTTGACCAGTTGCAGGGTGCAAAGGTTTTCTCAAAGATTGATCTCCAATCAGGGTATCACCAATTGAAGATCAAGGCCGAAGACATTCCGAAGACTGCTTTCAGAACGAGGTATGGTCATTATGAGTTTCTAGTTATGTCTTTCGGGTTGACCAATGCTCCAGCATTGTTTATGGAACTGATGAACCGAGTGTTTCATGATATGTTGGACACTTCGGTCATCGTATTCATCGATGACATATTGATCTACTCTAAGGACATGGAGACTCATACATCGCACTTGAGGGCAGCCCTACAACGACTGAGACAGGAGAAGCTTTATGCTAAGTTCAAGAAGTGTGAGTTTTGGCTGAAGGAAGTGGCTTTCTTGGGCCATGTTGTATCTGAAGACGGTATCAAGGTTGATCCAAGCAAGATAGCTGCTATAGTAGGATGGGAAGCACCAAAATCTGTTGCGGAAATTCGTAGTTTCCTTGGGTTGGCTGGTTATTATAGAAGATTCGTGGAAGATTACTCCAGGATCGCTGTTCCACTCACCAGATTGACCAAGAAGGGAGAGAAATTCATATGGACATATGAGTGTGAGAAGTGCTTCCAGACTTTGAAGTCAAGACTAGTCTCTGCACCTATTTTGACCATCCCAGAACCAAGTGTACCGTTTACTTTATATATGGATGCTTCAGGGTTGGGTAATGGGTGTGTATTGATGCAAGGAGAACAGGTGATTGCGTACGCATCAAGACAGTTAAAGGAGCATGAAAAGAACTATCCTACGCATGATTTGGAGCTAGCAACGGTTATTCATGCAATCAAGACTTGGAGACATTACTTGTACGGTGAGAAGTTTCAGATTAAGTCAGATCACAAGAGCTTAACCTACCTTTTCACTCAGAAGGATCTGAATATGAGACAGAGGAGATGGCTGGAATTGTTAAAAGATTATGACTGTGACATCCAGTACCATCCGGGTAAAGCAAATGTTGTGGCTGACGCCTTAAGTAGAAAGTGGGCATCGAAGCCTGAGGCAGGACCAAGTACAAATGCTGCATTATGTGCCGCAGCTTCAAGTTCAATCGAAGGTGAGGAAGAGTATATTATAGAGACTGCAGAAGATCCAGTTGAGCAAGGCTTAATTCATAAGTTCACTATGATGTTCGCAGCTTTGAAGATCTCACCGGATCTAGTTGATGAAGTCAAGGTAGCAATCCTACAGGATCCTCATCTCAAGACAAGGCAAGAAGACTTAGAGAAGGGTACGAGCAATCCCGATTTTACCTTGGATTCGCACAAGGTACTCGGTATCGTGGACGGTTATGTGTACCGAGAGCGAAGATCGCGATATCGAGACAGAGTTATGACCGAAGCTCATTACACCCCATATTTGGTACATCCGGAAGTACCAAAATGTACCATGATTTAAGAAGACTATATTGGTGGAGGGGGTATGAAAGCGGATATAGCTCGTTTCGTGTTCCGATGTCCGAATTGTCAACAAGTTAAAGCGAAAGGCGAGACCCACGGGTTTGCTACAGCCATTACCGTAACCTCGCATGGAAGTGGGATTGCATTACCATGGATTTTGTTATTGGCCTAACTTTGACACCAAGGTCGAGTGGATGCGGTTTGGGTTATAGTAGATCGACTCACCAAGACAGCTCGATTCATTGCGGTCGGACCTCGGTATACCATGGAGAAACTGGCCAAGTTATATGTGGATAATATAGTCGGACTTCATGGCGTTCCGAGAGTATAGTATCTAACGAGATCCCCGTTTTACATCAAAGTTCGGGAAGGATTACGAAAGCTATGGGAACGAAGTTGAAGTTCAGCACGACTTTTTCACCCTCGGACGGACGGACAATGGAGCGAACTATTCAAATTTTGGAAGATATGCTCCTAGCTTGTGCAATAGATTTCAAGGGAGCTTGGGATGAGAAGCTATCACTTATCGAGTTCGCTTACAACAACAGTTATTAGGCTACAATTCAGATGGCCCCATACGAAGCGCTCTATGGGAAGAAGTGTCGTAACCTCTGTTATGGAACGAAGTGGGGGAAAGAAGAATTGTAGGACCGGAGTTTGTTGAAGAAACTTGCCGAGTGATTGATCAAATCAAGGAGAGAGTAAAGACGGCTCAAGTTCGACAGAAGCACTATGCGGATAATCGACATCGAGATCTGGAGTTTGCAGTGGGTGACAAAGTGTTCTTGAAGGTATCACCGGTGCGAGGTCCGAAACAGTTTGGTAAGAAGGGGAAGCTTTGCCCCAGGTATGTGGGACCATATGAGATATTGAACCGACGTGGTAATGTAGCATATCAATTGGATCTACCACCATCTATGTCTAGTGTTCATAATGTGTTCCATGTATCATTGCTGAAGAAGTATGTCAGAGATCCATCGCACATTTTGACTGCTGATCCCCCAGACTTGACTGAAGACTTAACATTCGAAGTGGTGCCCGTGATGCTCTCGAGTCGAAAAGTTCAGCAACTTCGAACCAAGGATATCCATTATGTGAAGGTGCATTGGAGAAGCCAAAATGTTGAGGAAATTACTTGGGAAGAAGAGAACGCGATGAGGAAGGAGTACCCTAACCTTTTCGACGATCAAAGTACGTTCAAATTTCGAGGCCGAAATTTCTTTTAAGGGTGGGGGAGTTGTAGAACCTACATGCAAATTTTGGGGACAAAATTTCTTTTAAGGGTGGTGGAGTTGTAAGACCCGTACTCCGTGAACCCGGTCTAAACCTGGGTTTTGTGTCGTGACAGGTCTTCCGATCATCACCTGGCCAGACAGGACAAGCGGATGACAAAAGGTATGAAATCGGACCAAAGACGACCAAATAGTCATCATTTTATGTTGGCTGGTCGATGGTACCGGTCTTGGTACCGGTCGACCAGTATGGCTTGCGCAGCTAAGTGCGGGGATCTGGAAATTGGTCTCTACAGGTCCCATTTTCCTGATTTCAAATCCTATAAGTTTTCTAATCCTTGTAGGGTTACTAAACCCTAAATCTAGCCTATAAATACACCCTTAAGCTTCCTCAAATCCTTTCCATTGTCTCTCGCAAACCCTAGAGAAAAGAAAGAGGTTGGAAAGGAGAAAGAGCTAGGAAGGAGGAAGAAGGTGCTGCCATTACCGTTCGACGAAGCTCCCGCTACGCCAGTCAACGGTAAGTGTTTTAATCATTCTTCTTACTCTGTGATTTTAGGTTAGTTGTGTGGGTGGATCAATACCATGCAAAGTAGGTATTGATCTAAAACCCTAAATTGGCCAATAAACCCTAAGTTTCCATCAAACCCTAGATTCGAGTTTCGAGATGATGTTCATCGAAACGAGACTTGAATGAGTTGGGGATAACTCTAACTCCAAGTTTAGATTTAGAATGGATAGGAAAAACCTTGGAAATCCGTGGAGGATGATCGACGGCAGTCGAAAACCCATGTATGGTCTTCCGAAGACATACCGGTCGACTATACCGGTTGCACATGGTGCGACCAGTATGTTGCCCCCGGTATCCCTCGGGAGGCTGGTCTATGGGGACCGGCTGACCATACCGGTCGCCAGTCTTCCCCACAGAGCTGCGATCGGTACATGCCACCGGTCAGCTCTGTGAGGGTGTTTTGTAACCGTGTTGGTTTCCGACCAACATGAAACCCTAAACAATATATTCTAATGAGACCCTAATAATATTGTAGGACTTTGTGACTTATCGTTTGGATCTTGCGACGTAGAGCAAGTTATCGAATGAGTGTCAGGTAAGGGAATCTGACATAAACCTAATAATTAATGGACAGTAAATCTTTGTTAATAACATGAATATATATGATGTGATGTTTGTGCATATTCACATGCCATCCTTTACTTTCAGTTATTATTATTGTTCATGCATTGATAGGATGTGATTGTTAGGCATGTGATTGTTTTCGATGGTGTGTGGAGTAGGGCATGGGCCTGGGATCATTCCTCACATTGGCACTTTTTGTAGTATTATATCTTAACAAGCTTAGTACGGGTGGGGCATCAGGGGGAGGTCGTGGTACGGTGGTCTCCGATGTTAATGCTGGCCTGGCCATGGTGATGTGGCACTGTGGTCTCCGAGGTGGACGCTGGCTTGTCCACGATGCTTTAGCTCTATCTCTATGCCGTAGGGAGTTATGTTGGGATAGGGTCTACCTGTGTATTGTTCTATCCTAGTGGGTTAGTTGCGGATAGGGTATCAGGGGAGGTACGGGGATGCCTTAGCTCTATCTCTATGCCGTAGACGGCTGTGCTGGGATAGAGCATACATTAATGACATGTAGGATTGGTTAGTTGCGAACCTAGTTTGCAAGCCCTGGCCAGTAGGGGCTTAGGTACTGGTATGGGTAGAGCATCAGGGGAGGTACGGGGATATCTTAGTTCTATCTCTATTCCATGATGGGTGCATGTGGGCCAATGGGGGTGTGAACCATGAGGTGCCACACACTCGTGTATAGAGGTGTGGGGGCCTCCAAACCTTTCTATAGCACATTGCAAACTTAAAACCAGACCACAGAATAAAATGATTGTTACTCATGCATAACATTGTGAAACTATCTGATTGTCTTACTGAGCTAAGTTGTGAGCTCACCCTTTGTACGTACATTGTTTTTAGATGTTGATGCAGGTTACACTGTGGACGACTATATGAATGCTCCTGTGTATGGTGGTGTTGCGGCGTTGGACGTACAGGCAGGGGAGGACGAGCATGACGCTTCATGCGAGTTCCCTTTCTGCGTGTACCTTTGATTTGTTTTCTTTATTTAATTTCTTTATTTTTTATTGGATTAAAGGGATGTAATGATATTATTTTATGTGTTTGAATTTGGATAATTAGATATTTATTTAAGTTATCAATAGATACTCAGTTCATTTTATTTAAAGTCTTCCGCTGTATATTTATATTCCGATTGTGGTTATGTGTAATGGTTTGTATGAGTGGACACGGCCTATTCGAGATCCTGGTGTGAACCGTTGGTTCAATGACAGTCCACTCACACCATTCTGGTTGGATCAGAATTGGGGTGTGACAATAGACATAGAGCTAAAGTGCTTAGGACCGCACCGCATCACACTTCCCCTAATGCTCTACCCATACTAACACGTAAGCCCCTGTTGGCGAGGGCTTGTAAATTGGGCTCAAAACTAACCAATCCTAATGTCAAACAGTGTATCCAAGGCCTTACCCAGCATCCCTCAATACGCCCATAGAGATAGAGCTAAGGCCCCCCGGCAGAGTCAGAGACTACATGGTCCGAGACCACCTCCCCTGATGTCCTACGACGTAATAGTTCTGCTAAGGTAATGGCGATACGACGATGTTAGTGGACAAGACTTGAGTAGAGATAGAGCTAGAGTCTGTTGACTAGGATGAACCACAGTGTCACGTCCTCCCCCTGATGCTCCACTCGCATCAAGTACACTAACCACACACATACATTCACATGCCTATTCCTAGCATCATCATCATCATCATGTTATAAATAAATGGAATTAAATATGTATGAACAGTAATAACAGGAATAGTGGATGACATGTGATATGCACATTACAATCATACAGGCATAGAATCATTCATGGTATTGGAATCAATAAATAAAAATAGTTTATTATTAGCCAATTAGTTTAGGTCTTGTTTCCTCACCTTTGATTGCTAGTAGATTCTCGTTCAAGCTTTATAATTCACTTTTAAACCACTGGAAAGATCTAACAAGTCGATAGATTTTAATTAGAATTAGTTCCAACATGTTTAAACTAACAGAACCTGTAGGGTCGCAGGTAGGGTAGCACCTAGGGTAGTAATTTCTGCGACCTCAGGGTGTAGGGTCGCAGGTGGGGTCGGATACCATTTGACCCTACGTGTGACCACACCCTACCTGGGACTTCCCGAGGGCATGTGGTCGATCATATGGTCTCGTAGGGTCGGATATCATTCGACCCTACGTGCAGCCACACGTGTTCTGAGTCGACCTTTCATTATAAAGTCCATCCCTTCATGTTTGGATCCTTTGGCTTACTATCATGGTCCATTCTATGATTGTTCTATGGCTCAAAACTATAATTTATACACCATCCATTGTTCCATGAAATCTCGTGGAACTTGTCCATAGATGGATGATTTGGGTTTCTCCTAATCCTATGTCCTTCATAACTATTCTAGGCTCTCTTATTCAGGTAGGGAATTAGGTTGATATCTTAATTCAGAGGTTTCTCTGAACCTCCTCCTCTTCCTTAGTCTTCTTCTTCAAGTTTCCTTCTCTTCTTCTCTTCCTTCTCTTTCTCTTTCTCTCACTTTCAATTAGGGTTCTAAAGGAGTGAAAGATTCTAAGGGATGTCCTATTTATAGAGGAAAACCCTCCATAATAAGTCCCAATGAGTTTAGGAAAGACCCTCTTTGAATTAGGAAGGTTTCCTAATTTCCGGATTCTGTCTGCTATTGTAGGGTTGCATGTAGGGTCGCAGAATCCATCGACCCTACGTTTTTCTAGTCATGCAACCCCACGACTAAAAAGTCATGGGTTGGACTCTTTTAAGGTGGGGTCAATCATACATGTTTAGGCATGCGACCCTACCCTCACATTTGACTGTTTTTGGGTTAGACTTTATACCTGGTCTTGTGGTTTCTTCACGCATTTGGTCCACTTGGCTCGACCATGATAAGTAGACCTGGTACAAGGTGGTAAGACCGGTTAGTTCGATACGGGTCTTACATCTTCTACTGATCTCAGCTCTCTTTCTCCCTCTCCTCGTTCTGCTCTCCTCCTTGACCTCTTTTTTTCTTTTTATATTCTCTCTCCCTCTCTCTTTTGGCTTCTCCTCCCTCTCAAACTCTCTTTCTCTCTCCCTTTCTATCACTCCCTCTCGGTGGTCTCCCTTCTCAACTCAAATTCTCTCTTCCACACATTTCTTTTTCTCTCACTCACACACGTCTCTCTCACTCTCAATCTCTTCCTCTCTCTCAGTTGTCACCTTGTCATATATATAGTATGCATTAATATATTTATGGTATATACATACATATGCATGTACGTATGTGTACATATTGGCTGAACCGATTTAGTTTAGTGATTTGAGCTGGACCAGACTGGACTGGCTAGGGTAGAAGTAGTCCGGCCATGTGCGGATAGAGCTAGTTCGGGCTAAGAGTGACTATCCCTCCTTCTTTCTTCCATTTTATAGGCTTCCTTTTGCACCATGGAATTTTTCGACAAGCTCTCTCCTGGATTTTCCACACTCATATTGAAGGGGACTAAAAATGAAAAATATTGACGCTTGGATCGCCTGATTTAGACGTCGGATGATCAAGATATGACGAAATAAAGTTCAATCAATCTAATATACGATAATTTGCTAAATAAATCTTTAATTTATGATAATTTACAAAAAGCCCCTAGTGATAGAATAGAATCACAATCAAATCCACAATCCAATCAGAGAAAATCAGATCAATCATGATCAATCCACAATCCAATCAGAGCTAATTAAATCAATCATGATCCCATAATATCATTTACAATCCAATCATATCAAATCCATATTGCATGTGATCTTTCTCATATCACATATAACATGCAAAATCTTCCATATTTATACATTATTATATTCTATAAAATATTTGATTGTAGCCTATAAATATAGGTTCTCTACTCAATGTAAATCACACAATTAATACAATCTTTTAGAGTATTTTATGGTATCAGAGCTAGCTACTTTGTAGCCTTTTTTTTTCCCACTCTCTTTCCGTTCTTCTCTGTAGTTCTAATGGCGGCATCATCTTCCATTCCCTTCGCATTTGGTGGAAATGTTTCTCATATCTTGAACATTAAATTGGATCGCACCAATTATCTTCTTTGGCGTGCCCAATTCTTACCGCTGTTCCTCCTCCATGGCTATATGGGCTATGTCGATGGCACTCTGCCATGTCCTGCAGGAACCCCTTCTTCGAGTTCATCAACAAATGATGTCACCATCACCACTGTTAATGCCGCCACCACTGTTGATCCTGCCTATATCGATTGGCAGAAGCAAGATCAGATGATCTTATGTTGCATTCTTTGTACTATGACGGAACAGGTATTCTCCTTGGTTGTTGGTTTGAATACCTCTGCTGCTGTTTGGACTGCTCTTGAGAAGCATTTTGCATTGCATTTTCAAGCTTGTATTATGCAATTAGAGTTTTAACTCCGAACTCTAAAAAAAAGGAAACTTGTCAATAGCAAAATATGTTCAGAAAGCTAAAACTCTTGCTGACCATTTATCTGTTGTTGCAAAAGCTAATCCTGATTATCAATTAGTTCTAAGTATCTTGAGTGGCGAGGGAGCCGAATATGATAGCTTTGTGACTTCTATTACATCTTGCTTGGAGCCTATCTTGTTGATGATTTCCTTGGTATTCTTTACAACCAAGAGATGTTGATCCAAAACCGAGCACCTGAGGTTCCTCTAACCATGGCATCTGCAAATGTAGCCACCAAAACAAATGCTGAACAACCCTCTTTCACTCGTCGTGGTAGAGGACGAGGAAGCGGACGTGATCGTGGTCGGTTTCAACAAGACCACTATGAACATAGACAAAAGATTACTTGTCAGGTATGCAATCGGCATGGTCATTCTACCATGCAATGCTTGCTATCAGAGGTTTAATCCTCATTACACTCAGTCTCCTCCACCAACAGCAATGTATGCCACTTATCCACCCACCAGCCATGATAATGTGTGGTACCCTGATTCCGGGGCTACTCATCATTTAACCTCTGATATAGCAAATCTCTCTGCTCCTTCAACTTATAATGGCAATGAACAGGTTTATGGCTCAGGTTTGAAAATCATCCACTTTGGATCTTCTTCTTTATATACTCCTCATTCTTCATTTAATCTTTAGTTCCTCAAATTCAAAAAAAATTGCTCTCTGTTTCACAATTTACTAAAAATAATAATTGCTATTTTGAGTTTCATCCATCTTTCTTTTGTGTTAAGGATTAATTCTCGGGGAACCTCCTTATGCACAGCCAGAATAGCAATGGTCTTTACAGCATCCATGGTGCATCCGCTTCAAATAAATCAAACCCTTCTATGGCTTGGAAATCTGATATTCCATCTTCAATCAGTCCTTCAGCCTACATTGGAGAACGTGTATCAAAAATGGTATGGCATCAACATTTTGGGCATCCTACTCCCCAAGTAGTGTCTTCTATTTTGAATAAAAATGCTTTGCCTACTACGGCATCCTCTCTGTTTCAGTTTTGTGAATCTTGCCAATTAGGCAAATCACATCGTTTACCTTTTTCTTCAAGAACTAGTCGATGTAATGCACCATTGGACTTAATCTATTCTGATTTATGGGGCCCTCTCCCATTTTATCATCCACTGGGTATCGTTATTACATTTCTTTTGTGGATGACTTTAGTCGTTATACATGGTTATTCCCATTGCAAGCTAAATCTAAGGCTCTCAAAATTTTCATGATCTTTAAAACTCAGGTTGAAAATTTTTTCAATAAAAAGATCAAAAGTTTCCAATCAGATGGTGGTGGTGAGTTCCTTAATTTTAAAAATTATTTGCAAACGGCTGGTATTTTGCATCGGATTTCCTGTCCTCATACACAGGAATAGAATGGCAATGTCGAAAGAAAACATCGACATATTGTGGATTCAGGATTTACAATGATGGCGCAATCATCAGTTCCACACAAATATTGGGACCATGCCTTTGCAACGGCAGTATTTTTGTTAAATAGAATGCCCTCTGCCTCTTCATCACATGTATCACCTTATGAAAGGATTTTTCAAAAGACACATGATTATCTATTTTTAAAGGTCTTTAGAACAACATGTTATCCTTGGCTTCGACCATATCAAAATCACAAACTTGATAATAGATCGAAACAGTGTGTCTTCATGGGATACTCTACTCAGCATCATGGTTACAAATGTCTTCATATTCCAACATGATGGATTTATATTTCACGTCATGTTGTACTCAATGAAGGACATTTTCCCTTTCAAGCATCAACTCCTGTGGAAGCACTGGTCATCAAACAACCTGATCCTGTTTTCCTTCCCAATTTGCCATTACCAAATACCAACTAGGGGATGTCACCTTGCACTCCCATCCCCCCAGCCTCACTTACCCAACCCATGATGAGCACCTCTAATACAGCCCATGATCACGTGCTCCCTTTGCCATCATCTCCCACTTTACCTATTCCTCCCCAACCACATCCACTAACTCTCACAGCTTCTCAACCCATAGATCATTCAATGCAAACTCGGTCTAAAAATAATATCTATAAACCAAAGGTATTAATGACTACCCTTCATCCTCCTTGTGTTTGTTTCTCAACCACCATTGAACCTACATCCTATACGGTTGCTTCCAAGGACCCACAATGGAGGGATGCTATGACAAGTGAATTCAATGCCCTAGTAAGAAATGGAACTTGGGCATTAATTCTGTACCACAAATCTATGAACTTGGTGGGTTGTAAATGGATTTACAGGATCAAGACACGATTTGATGGTTCGATTGAAAGATACAAAGCTCGTCTTGTTGCTCATGGCATTACCCAACAACCAAGTTTTGACTATGATGAAACATTTAGTCCAGTGGTGAAAAATAGCACTATACAGATAGTTATATCTCTAGCAGTCACATTGAATTGGAATATTCAACAGTTGGATGTTCAGAATGCATTCCTACATGGACTTCTCTCAGAAAAAGTGTTTATGCAACAACCTCAGGGCTTTGTTGACTCTCAACATCCCGCTCATATCTGTACATTGAGAAATGCTATTTATGGTCTAAAACAGGCTCCCCGAGCTTGGTATCATCGCCTCAGTTCTTATCTCATTTCAATTGGGTTTCAAGCATCAAAGGCTAATTCTTCCCTCTTTGTTCAACGCCATCACAAGCATATTTTGGTTGTTCTAATATATGTAGATGATTTGATCATAACAGGAATCAACCCATTGGCTATTAAACAGCTCATTACAAGGCTTGGTGATGAATTTGCTATTAAAGATCTCGGTTCTTTGAATTATTATTTGGGCATCAAAGTAACAGGACAGCACCTGGTTTACACTTAACTCAAACTCAATATGCAACTGACTTGCTGAGGATGACTGATATAATGGATGCCAAACCATGTGCCACTCCAATGGCTCCATCGGGTTCAAAATGACCAAGGCCAATGGAAAATTGTTTCTCAATGCCACTCTATATAGGAGTACAGTGGACGCCCTACAATACCTGACATTTACCAGGCTAGATCTATCTTACTTAGTTAATAAGGTGTGTCAATACATGCACTCCCCCACCATCGAGCATTGGCTTGCAGTCAAGCGTATACTACGGTATATCAAGGGCACTATTCATTGTGGTATATTTATCCGACTTATTTCTATCATGGAGTTATCGGCAGTCACAGATCCAGATTGGGCAGGCTGTCCTGATGATAGAAAATTCTCAAGTGGCTATTGCTTCTATTTTGGAACAAATTTGGTCTCATGGAGTTCCAAGAAACAGCCCACAATTGCAAGATCTAGTACCAAGTCAGAGTATATAGCCAATGCAGCCTCCAAATTAATTTGGATCCAATTCATCTTACAAGATCTTGGTTTTTCACCAACAAGAAAATCGGTCATTTGGTGCGACAACATTGGTGCAACATATTTAGCAGCCAATCCGATTCTCCGTACAAGACCCAAACACGTGGAAATTGACTACCATTTTGTCAGAGATCAAGTGTTTAAGAAACTCCTCGACGTTCGGTTTGTATGTTCCCAGGATCAAATTGAGGACATACTCACTAAACCATTATCACACTCACGGTTTTGGATTTTACGTGACAAGCTTACTATCCGAGAGGGACAGTTTCACTTGAGGGGGCATGATAGAATAGAATCACAATCAAATCCACAATCCAATCATAGAAAATCAGATCAATCATGATCAATCCACAATCTAATCAGAGCTAATCAAATCAATCATGATACTACAATATCATTCACAATCCAATCATATAAAATCCATATTGCATGTGATCTTTCACATATCACATGTAATATGTAAAATCTTCCATGTTTATACATTATTATATTCTGTAAAATATTTGATTGTAGCTTATAAATATAGGTTCTCTACTCAATGTAAATCACACAATTAATACAATTCTTTTAGAGTATTTTACACCTGGAATATTTATTTACTTTTCATAAACACCCCCTGTACTTATTATCCGGCTAGAATCGCGATATTTTCTGCATTTGACATCGGAATTGAGCAATTCTAGTCTCATTTTGAAGGTAATTCCATGACCTACGGATCCATGCAAGTTGCAGCCCATTACCATACTATGGAGTCTACCGAAAATAGCCTCAAAGTTACAACTAAAAATCCAAACTTTGAATTAGGACCCGCAACCTCGCCGTATGTGTTCTCATAGACTCCTGCATACTGGGGATCACTTTGGTTTGGCTCAAAACACTCTAAGGAGCATGCAGGGACTGATCGATTGATAAATTTAAGGGAATTTCTCTCACTTCTCCTATACTTTCCTTTATTTTCACAGACCTCCCCTTATTTGTTATCTGCACATTAGTAAGACTCATTTTAATTGGAGATGACAAAAATGGGATGCTTACACTTGTCCAATCAAATTGTACCACCTAGATACTATGCTAACTAGGATTTCCACCTCCAATATTCACCTAATAGTGGGCTGGAACCTTACTTCTCTTACTTACTAAGTAGTACCCAAAGCATGATGCTCCTTCATGCCATGTGGCTGCCACCTCGCCATATAGGGTCCACCTCACACCCACAAGCTAAAAACAACTTAAATCCCCCAAAACTCACTTTTCTTGCTATGAATGAGTTCAGGTTTTGTAAACTCACTTTTCTTGCTATGAATGAGTTCAGGTTTTGTGCTCGAACAAGTACGGAAACATAGAAACGTGTTTTTATCAGATTTTTAAGTTAGTTGGGTGAATGGGTTCCTCATTGACCCATCTTCAACCTTGGGTTTGGGTCTCTAAACACCAATTTCAGGTCTTAAATCACCTATTAAACAACTTAAAACAACCATTTCCCCCCCCCCAAAAAAAAAAAAAAAAAACATAACCAAAGATATACCCTTCTTTCTCCAACAACTTTACTTTCTTCTCCAATCTTCCATTTCAAATTCCTGTCCAAAGTTTCAAGGAGTGTAGAGATAGAAGAACACTCCATTCACCCATAGAATCAGAGTTAATTGAAAATACATCGAAAGAAATTGAAATCTAGAAGTACAAATTGATGAACCAACCTCAAATCAAGTGACTCAGTAAGGTTTTTTCACTTGTTGAGCTGCAACAATGTAGTTTCCTCGATTTTCCAGAAATTTCCTCCCAAACTCCTTCACTCCTCTTCTTTAACCAAATCTCCTTCAGAAGTACACACTGAAACCCAGCTTTTTTTAAAAAAAAAATATCTCCTTTCTTCTCCTTTTCTCCTCTCCCTCTGCTCACAGTTTCAGCAAGAAAAAAAAAAGAAGTTTTCTTCTTCCTCTTCATACGTATAGAGCTAGATAGTTAATTAATTCATTTAAAAAAAAACTTATGAAATGACTATAATACCTTCATGTTATAATGCTTGAATGGGTTTTTAACCATGCCTCGGGTGCCCTTAAAATGTTTAATGACTCACTTACCCTCCAAAGATCCTATTATATGAAAATACATAAGTTGTATTTTATCCCATTCTGGGTACCCTTTCAATTCAGCTATCAAAATACCCCTCCTTTAAATCTTTATGTACAATTTAACCTCACCAATAGGATTCAACGCAAGTATGCTTGTCTACTATGCCATGTGGCTGCCATCTCACCATGTAGGGTCCACCTTACACCCACAAGATAAAAACAACTTAAATCCCCCAAAACTCACTTTTCTTGCAATAAGATTTTGAACGGTTGACCTCCTTATTATCAAGCCATAAGCCAATTGCTAAGCTAAGTGGCTTATGCTTACCTACTATGCCATTTTAATCACACTTAAGCTATAATACCGAAACTCATATACACACACATCATACAAATGAAAATGCAAGTAAGGATTCGTTAACATAATATCATTGCATTAAGAGATAACAACAACAAAATACATTACTCACTTGATAAGATAAATAAAATATCACTAACCCAAGAATTAAAATTATCCATTTACCCTTGGTTCTTGTTAGGTATAGAGGCCTAAGAACAGTTTTCCCAGAATTAACACATGAAAATGTAGAAGTTCAACTATGCTCCTATTTTGATACTTAGGGTACCAGATATATGAAGTGGGTTGTGGGAGGTGGAGGCCGAGGATGAAATGGATAGAGAGGAGGGGCAGTAGAAGGCGGGCGGTAGTAGTAGGAGTCACTATTATTGTCACACCCCAATTCTGATCTATTCAGAATGATGTGATGAACCGCTAAATAACCAACGGTTCAACCAGGATCTCTAATAGGCTATCCCCGCGTTATCCAAACTTACACGCATCCACAATCATAATCAAAGTAAATACACAATAGCGGAAATCTTATAAATAAATGAACTGAGCAACTAAGATGATATCATTAATTTAATAGCAAATTATTCTGTTTTTAACTGAGACATAAATATTTAAATATCAAATACAAGTCTTTATAAATCCAATGAAAGAAACTTATAAAAATATCTAATCAAATACACATGAGTCACACTCGCAAGAGGTGTCATGTATATACTCTTCAGCTCCAGCTTCCATTGCTGCCACGTTTCCATACACAGACGCGTTCATATAATCTTCAACTGTGTAACCTGCATCATCAACTAAAAATATTCGACGTCGAGGGGTGAGCACACAACACGGCTCAGTGAGTAGCCAAAACAATGCAACAATACATATGCATGCAAAAATCAATTTATATCTTTGGTCTGGTTTATAGTTTGCAATGCGCAATAGAAAGGTTGGGTGGTCAAAGGTTAACGTTTATTGACACCGCCTCTATACACAGGGTGTGGAAGCCCGCCCGAAGGTTAACGTTTATCGTCGTCCCCATCCACCCTACCATAACATTATACAACAAAGGTTAACGTTTATTGCTATATAATGCTATACCAACACGTAAGCCCCTGTTAGTGAGGGCTTGCAAACTGGGCTCGCTACTAACCAATCCTAATGTCAAACAGTGTATCCAAGGCCTCACCCCAGCATCCCTCAGAATGCCTATAGAGATAGAGCTAAGGCCCCCCCGGTAGAGTCAGAGACTACAAGGACCGAGACCACCTCCCCTGATACCCTACGACACAATAGTTCTGCTAAGGTAATGGCGATACGACGATGTCAATGCACAAGACTTGAGTTAGAGATAGGGCTAAAGTGCTGAGACCCGCCAAAGGTTAACGTTTATTGATGTTCTCATCACACATCCCCTGATACTCGCTTGCATCAAATACATCAACCACACACATACAAGCACATGCCTATTCCTATCATCATCATCATCATCATGTTATAAACAATAAAATAAATATGCATGAACAAATAATAGAAATATTGGATGGCATGCTGTATGCACATTACAAACATATTCGCATAGAATCAAACATAGCATAGGACTCAAGAAATAGAAAACAGTTTATTATTAACCGATTAGTTTGGAGTTAAGGTTCCTCACCTTAGCTTGCTAAAAGATACTTTTCCAAGCTTTAAATCACCTTTATACTGTTATTATATTGCTAGAAGACCTAACAAAGTCGAGAATTTAATTAGAATTAATTCGGAATTTAAATACCATTCTGTCAACTGAGGGTCGATGCTAGGGTCGATGGGTCTATCGACCCTCCCTCCATTCTGAACTTCGCGAATCTTGAGGGTCGATGGTCGAAACACCTAGGGTCGGATGGCCTATCGACCCTCGGTGCGACCTCGGTGCACTCTGATCCAATTTCAACTTTTTAATCCATTCTTCGAGTCTGGGGTCCTATGGCTTGCTTCTACATTCCATTCAACACTCATTCCATGGTTTGAAACCATGAATCATCCCCCCTAGATGACTTTCATGCATTCTCCTAGGGTTTTCCATGAAAACCTAACCATGGATCGATGGTTTGGGTTTCTCCGAGATCATACTCTCAACAATTACTAACCTAAGGTCTATAGACACTTATGGAATTAGTATCCATACCTGAGAAGATTACTTTTCCTCTGAAATTCTTCTCCTTTTTGCTAGGTTCTCTTCCTTGCTTCTCCTCTTCTTCCTTTCCTCCTCCTCTCTTTCTCTCAATTCAATTAGGGTTACGAAAGGAGTGAAAGTGGCTTAGGGACGTCCCTTAAATAGGCTAGAAACATCCTAAAATAAGTCCCTTTGAAATTAGGAAGGAATCCAATCAAAAAATCTCGACCTTTCCTAATTTCTATTTTCGACAGGATCCGAGGGTCGATGATCCCGTCGACCCTAGGGTCTTAAGCTGTCCGACCCTCCCTTAAAATCTGAGGGTCTGACATTCTGTTTTGGGAGGTCCGACCCTGCTTAGCTGGGTATGCGACCCTTCCCCTAATTTAAGTGTTTTTGGGTCGATTTGATACCTGGGATCTCGATCTCCTTCACGCCCTTGGTCCACTTGACTCGACCATGATGGGTAAACCTAGTTCAAGGTGGTAAGACCGGGTTAGTTTGACACGGGTCTTACAATTATGGTTAGTGCAGTAACAAATATTGTACCAGCGAGGGGATAAGGAGACAGGCCACCATGGCCCAGAGAGCCTCGTATTGGGAATAGTTCCACATTGATTCTGAGATTGGAATCTTGTGGTCTTATATATGGAGAGTCCCTCCACTTACTAGTTCAAACTTTTGAGTTGGAAACTTGACATGGTATTAGAGCTCCAGGTTCCCTCTCATAATAACCCTAAAAAAAGAGGCCAAGTCACCGGAAGAGAAATGCAAGATGCACAAAAGAGGGATTATGGTCACCCAAAGATGAACAATCACCCAAAAGAGGGACTATATGTCACCCAAAGAGTGACTATATGTCACCCAAGAAGAAGGACCAGTCACCCAAGAAAAGGGGCCAGTCACTTGAAAAGTGTCATGCAATGCCACATATACTACCACATATACACCACCTAACGGTGGGGTTACATGTGAGGGGGAGTATTGGGAATAGTCCCACATTGCTAATGAGATTGGAATTTTATGGTCTTATATATGTAGAGTCCCTCCACCTACTAGTTTGAACTTTTAAGTTAGAAACTTGACATGGTATCAGAGCTCCAAGTTCCTTCTCATAATAATCCTAAAAAAAGAGGCAAACTCACGAAAGAGGGACACCAGATGCACAAAAGAGGGACTGTGGTCACTCAAAAAGGATCACCCAAAAGAGGGACTATATGTCACCCAAAGAGGGACTATATGTCACCCAAAGAGGGATCAGTCACCCAAGAAGAGGGACCAGTCACCTGAAAAGTGTCATGTAATACCACATATACTACCACATATACACCACCTAACGGTGGGGTTACATGTAAGGGGGAGTATTGGGAATAGTCTCACATTGCTAATGAGATTGGAATCTTGTGGTCTTATATATGGAGAGTCCCTCCACTTACTAGTTCAAACTTTTGAGTTGGAAACTTGACACCTCGGCTCTAAGATCTACAACCACCATTAAAGCCATGTTCAGCTGGAGAGACAGGAGACACTGGCTGGGTAAATGTGGAATCTATTAAGGCAAGAGTTGGGTTAAATGAGAGCATGCCGATGGTGGAGTTGTGTAGAACTTATGGCTAAGGAGAATGCCATGGAGTGTAGCATAGGAAAGCAGGTCGGCACTTGCCGTAAGGGTTGCATATCCGGTGTGAGCATTAGAGCATTGAGAGGACCTATAAGAGCATTAAAGTCATCATAGAGGGCCCAAAAAATATAGATGTTGAAATCGATTGTAATGGGGTGGCTGACGATAGCGAGTTTTTTTTTTTTTTTTTTTTTTGCTAAAGATCCAAAAAAATTCATTAATAAAAATAAAAATTTGAATTACATCCCTCCCTATATTGGGTGCACCCAGGGTGCATAACAAACTACTCAAACCTATACCATGGTAAGTGGGACGCATCCCACAATACCTCTCTATTAACAAAATCTGGACATTCTTCCCACCTAAATGATCTCCTCTCATGTGCTACTTTCCTCGCTATATTGAAGATAGCGAGTTCATCCGCAATAGTTCACGCACTAGAGAAACTAAGAAACAGTCTCAGTGGCTTGATGCTGAAGATTCTGAAGTGATATATGCAAAGAGAGGATGCGTGTCACACCCCAATTCTGCACCATTCAGAACGGTGTGATGAACCACTAATAAACCAATGGTTCAATCAGGATCTCTAATAAGCCACATCTATTAAAAATAAAACTATGCACATCCACAACCATAATCAGAATAAATACACAATAGCGGAAGTCTTATAGTAAATGAACTCAGAACTCTAACTGTAATAATCATAATTAAAATATCAGGTTATTGTTGTATCAACTGAGACATAAATAAATAAAATATCAATTACATCCCTTTATAAATTCAAATAAAATCCTAATAGAATACGCATGAGTTGCACTCGCATGAGGGGTCATGCGTATCTACTAAGTCTTCGGCTTCCATAGCAGCAAACGCGCATACACCGGAGCACTCATAAAATCTTCAACTGTAGTACCTGCATCATCAACTAAAAATATTCGACGTCGAGAGGGTGAGCACACATCATGGCTCAGTGAGCAAACAAAATAATGCAACAAACATATGCATGCATTTAATTCATATCTTTGGTCTGGTAAATAAGTTTGCAATGTGCTATAGAAAGGATAGGTGGTCAAAGGTCACGTTTATTGACGCTGCACCTCTATACACGAGTGTGTGAAGCCGCCCAAAGGTAACATTTATTGTCGTTCCTCATGCACCCACCATGGACAATATACACGCAAAGGTCACGTTTATTGCTGTACCCGTTGCCCATACCAACACGTAAGCCCCTGCTGACGAGGGCTCACAAACTGGGCTCGCAAATAACCAATCCTAATGCCAATCAGTGTATCCAAGGCCTCACCCCAGCGTCCCTCAATACGTCCATAGAGATAAGACTAAGGCCCCCGACAGAGTCAGAGACTACACGGTCCGAGACCACCTCCCCTCATATCCTACGACGTAATAGTTCTGCTAAGGTAATGGCGATACGACGATGTCAGTGGACAAGACTTGAGTTAGAGATAGAGCTAGAGTGTTGAGGCCCCGCCTATGACACCTCCCCCTGATACTCACTCGCATCAAGCACACCAACCACGCACATACATCCACCTGCCTATTCCTATCATCATCATCATGTTATAAAACAATAATTTAAATATGCATGAACAGTAATAATAGAAATATTGGATGATATGTTGAATGCACATAACTAGCATACACGCATAGAATCAATCATGGCATTGGATTCAAGAATAAAACAGTTTATTATTAACCAATTAGTTTAGGTTTTGTTCCCTCACCTTTGCTTGATCGTAAGTCCTCTTTCAAGCTTTAAGTATCAACTAAATATCAATATTATATCACTAGAAGACCTAATCAAGTCGATAGAATTAAATTAGAATTAATTTTGATTTTAAAAAGCATGCTGTTAACTGGGGGTCGATGCCAGGGTCAGAGGTTCCATCGACCCTGGGTGCGACCACCCACAGTCTGGACTTTCCAAACACTGGGGGTCGATTGTTAGGGTCTAGTAGGGTCGATTGGCCATCGACCCCCCGTGCGACCCCCTGTGGGCTTAGTCAAATTTTCATCCTACAGTCCATTCCTTCATGTTTGGAGTCCTATGGCTTGCTTCTACAATCCATTCCACACATGTTCTATGGTCTAGAACCATAGTTCATTCACCCATATGGTTTTTATGATTTTCCCCATGGTTTTTCATGAAAACCTAACCATGGATGGATGATTTGGGTTTCTCCTAGATCATTCCCTCTTCACTATCTATTCTAAGGTCTGTAGAATGACATGGAGATAGTATCTATACCTGAGAATTAGGCTAGTTTCTCCGAAGCCTTCTTTTTGATCTTGTTCTCCACTTTCCTTCTCTTCTCTTTCTCTTCTCCTTCTCTTCTCTTTCTCTCAATCCAATTAGGGTTTTAAAAGGAGTGAAAGAGGCTTAGGGACGTCCTATTTATAGAGTAGAAACTCCCAAAATAAGTCCCATTGAGATTAGGAAAGAATCCCATTGAAATTAGGAAAGTTCCTAATTCATGATTTATCGTCGGGCCACTGGGGGTCGAAGATCCCGTCGACCCCTGGTTCTAAAATGTCCGACCCCGGTTAAAAACTCAGGGTCTGACTTTCTATCTTGGGGGTCCGACCCCGCTTTGTCGGGTGTGCGACCCTCCCCTATTTTTAGTGTTTTTGGGTCGGGTTTAATACACTGGGATCGCGGTCTCCCTCACGTACTTGATCCATTTGGCTCGACCATGATGGGTAGACCTAGTTCAAGGTGGTAAGATCGGGTTAGTTTGATACGGGTCTTACAATGCGGGTGTTGGACAAGGAAGCGAAGGCAATGCCTAGGGCATCCCAAATAGCCTTGCTAGTAGTCTTGCCAATAGCCAACAACATCACGTCTTTGGAATAAGATAAATTACTGAACTCATTAAATTAGACCTACTGCTTCCTTGTTTGAGCGTAGGGATTGGGCTGCATCTTAGTAGAGCCGGAGATGAGAAATTTATCAAGGGGACAAACAGAGGTGCCATCGAGAAAGCCTTGCGCTTTCTAGGCGAAAAATAAATGGTGTGATTTGGGTTTGCTAGAAAATAAAATTCTTATGGATGAGTTTTATAGAGATAAAGTGGTGGGCTTGAGAAAGGGTAATGGGTGAGATAAAGAGCCTCTACCAATGGAAGTGGAGGGGTCATGGTGGTGAATTAAAGACAATAAAAAAAGAAAGTGGCGTGAGCCAGGAGTAGCTCTGAGACCATTTTGAGTTTATGATATTTGAAATACTAAATGCTGTTGTTAGAATATGCATTGAGATCTTCCGAGATTGGACCAACTGGTAGATGACAAGAACATGGCAAAGGATGTTGGGCTTATAGCCCTGGAGTTGCTTCAATGCTTAAATCAGAACTCTAGGCAACAAACAAATAATGGGTAGGTCCTTTCGGGAAGAACGACCTGATGAGTTATGAAAGTGGGGGCAGGAAATTGTATGATGGTAGATTTACCGAGGTACCAAGGTGGTAAAATGTAAAGTAATGTCGTGTCCATGGAATACTATAAGAAAATGAATAAATATCAAGTAATTTAACCTTGAGATTTGAGTCCATTTATAGGGACACTTGAGAAAGTGTCAGAAGTGGGTCCTACGTGCCTTTATAATATAGTTCCATAATTTCGAAGGTCAGATTTGCCCCTGACATAAGATGGTAATGACTAATATGCCACTGAGGATGGTATCTTGTGTGAGGACAATGTGGGGTGATTCGCATCCTCCTTGGAAGATGTCAAAAATCTATGTTGGAGTCGCCACCTAGATTAAAGTCTAGGACCTAAAATATAGTCTCACTATAGGATAAGACTTTTATTTACTCATAACCTATTAGATTGGTTCATTGGTCTGCATGAGATTAGATAAGCATTCAGGGTATGGTTTGGGAAGGTTTTAGGCACCTAAGACCACCCGATCCAAAATTGATTCCAACTTTCCTTAGAATCTATTTCTGATTGTGTCTGGTCAACTGGATGACTAGGGTTCAATGGAGGAGTCCTAAGCCAAGTTGCTACATTCTACTAACCTAGGGTTCAGCCAAACTTGTTCTTAAGCAAACAAACAAGCAATGTACATTGTACAATGAAATGGACCAAATAATGATTCGATCTTAGACTGAATTCAAGAATATTTTCAAATTACCTACGTAACCCTTGGGACTTTTGTCTCTTAAGAATCATGTCCATAAATGTAGTTCAAATGGGTGTTTATGTAATTAAAGCGTATGGATGTGGTTTATGCATCTATTTGATTATGTTCTTTGTTCAAGTAGAGACTTATGCTTGATGAATGGTTCAGATTAAATTTGATGGCTTATGTAGCTGTAGCACCGTATTTGGGAACTCTCCCAAATTGCCTATGTATTCTAGGCTTTGTCCTATAAATTAGGTACTACGTAGTTCAGAATATTGTACACTAAGGTTTCTAAGGGTGTCCTTATTCTATTTGTAGGCTTTCCATTTATGATTTTTAGGATTGTGCTTTCCTATTTTTAAAGCTTTTTAGGGTTGTGCTTCCTTATTAAGAATTTTAGAGTTTTTCATTTATGGAAGATTCCTAGGGTGGTGCTTCCCTATTTGGCCATCTACCAATTATGGAGTGTTTAGGGTTATGCTTCCCTAAAATGGTAATTAGGGTTGTGCTTCTCTAAGATGGTAATTAAGGTGGTACTTCACTAAGATGGTAATTAGGGTGGTGCTTTCCTAAGATGGTAATTAGAGTGGTACTTCCCTAGTTGTAGGTTTTAGGATGATGCTTTCCTAATTATAGGTTTTAGGATGGTATTTCCCTAAGATGTAGACTTTCCAAATATAGCAAGATCAACCAAATATAGTAAGATATCATGTAAACATTCCAAAGATAACAAGTAAGACTAATTTAGTAAGAAATATCATGTGAGCATGGAAATAAATCATGTAACTTTCAAATCAACCAAATATATCAAGAAAGCATGTGAGTATTCAAACTTGGTAAGAATCATTCAAAAATCATATTTCATTTCAATATAGCAAAATCACTCAAAGATGGTAAGAAATCACGTGTCATGCAAATTTGACAAGAGTCATTCAAAGATGGTAAGTATCATGTATCATTCAAATTTAACATGTGAGACAAATATAGCAATGGAATCAAAATAACATGTGAGCATTCAAAAATGTGCCATGTGTGTATTCAAAATGTCATGTGTTGTCAAATTACTCAAAACAGTATTTTATGTTACTTGTAGTGCTAAAACAGTCATAAAACCCTTTTTCGAAGGTCAAAATTTGACCAAAACATATGCACAAAAAGTTATTTGAAAGAGCTACAACATCTTCTCTTATACCCCAAGCAGAATATGACTCTAACTTAGTCAAAAATGCATCCCTATGTCAACATGCTATACTGATCCAAAACTGTTTTAAATTCGGGCCAGTTGCACCATAAATTTCACCAAAAATCATAAAAGTATGCAAAATCAAATCTAAAAAATATGGTCATAAAAACAACTCAAAGCTCTATCTTTTCTCTATTTTCTTCCCATTCAGATAAGAACTCTATCCTGTTGCAATTTATATAAATACAGAGTCTAAGAAATTTGTCTAGGACTTTAGAATCATACCAGTGTGCACTCAAAAAATCAAATAAAATTGCATACATATCCAAAATGATCAAAACTAGTGATAAATGTTAGCTAACGTAAATTCATAAAACTTTCACTTTTAGTAAACTTCAAACAATGGATGGAAGATGTTCAAACAGACCCTTTAACAAAGGCCTTTTGCACTGTGCCTGAGATGGAGTACAATAGCTTTGGGGATTTTTAGATTGGTCTTCTCTAACTCAAATCGATTAGGGTTTCTAGGGTATCTTCCTAACTCATCAGAGAGGTTCTCATAAAATTTTGGACTTCAAAATTAACTTCTTAATATGTTAAACATTCAACCAAAATTCGTATTCCAGATTTGGGTTTTCCAGATCTGTAATTCCACTCATGAAATTTTTCAAATGGGCAAACCATCATGGAATGAGCTCAAACTTGGAAGAGATGCATGTTATACTATGTAGAATCAATAAAAAAAATATGAAACATAGAAGAAACATTACAGAGATTTTAGATCATGGCATCACAAACTCAAATCCTACACTAGCTTCTATTTAGTCTATTTATAGCATGCAAACTTTATGCAACTCATTAATGTTAGGGAAAAATACTCCCACACTTGATCAAACTTATGAGAGAGTAACAAGCATATCACAAAATATTTTCAGTCCTAACAATATGTGCAAATAATGAATATAAATCAACCACACATGAGACACAAGAATTTAACGTGGAAAAATCTCTTCAAATCGAAGAGTAAAAAACCACGGGACTCGAAAGCCCAAATCGAAACTTCACTATTATCAAATAGAGGTTACAAAACTTAGTTCTAATTCTTTCAATGGGTATACAACCTCAATAGCAACAAGAAGTAAAACTATTACTTGAAGAAACAAAGAGATGCAGAAATTTCACTCAAAGAAACAGAGGCTGTTGTACGGAGCGAATAACTTGACTTAGAAAACTCCAATAAAAAATCTTACCAGACAAATTGACGAACTATGAGTCCTCTACATTCTGTCCAAAAATCAGCCCAATCGGACCACAGATGACCTCCCGATCGTCCACTTGATCACGGCTGCGCAAATCACCTACGCCCAAAAAAACTACTGCTCTCTTTCTCTTCTTCTTATGATGCTAAACCCTAACCCTAATCCATTTTTGCCCTATTTAAAAGATTAAATACAAGGAAAAAAAGGAATGTGCTTAAATGGGCTTAAAACACACAAAGGTTTGGGCCTTTATCCACATAGGAAGGAAGCCCGAAAAATCCAACAAATCTCCCCCTCCCAACTATGTGGAGGAACTCGCCAAACCGAGCAACAAGTTTCAAACTTATCTCTTGGTAAAGACTTTGTCAAAATATCAGCACCATTATCATCCGTATGAACCTTTTCAAGTTCTAGCAATTTATCATCCAAAGCATCACGTATCCAATGATACCTCACATCAATATGTTTGGACCTAGAATGAAAGGTTGAATTCTTATTGAGATGAATAGCACTCTGACTATCACATAACAACACATACCTCTCTTGTGTAAAACCAAGTTCTTGTAGAAACTTTCGCATCCAAATTAACTCCTTACTTGCTTCAGTAGCAGCAATGAATTCTGCCTCTGTAGTAGACAGCGCAACACACTTTTGCAATCTAGATTGCTAAGCCACTGCTCCCCCTGCAAAGTTGATCAAGTAACCTGAAGTAGACTTCCTTGAGTCAACATCCCCTGCCATATCTAAATCTATATAACCAGTGAGAATTAGTTTCTCACTTCCAAAATAAAGCTTCAAATTGGAGGTGCCACAAAGATATCTCATAATCCACTTCACTGCATTCCAATACTCTTTTCCTGGATTAGAAAGATATCGACTGACTGTGCCAACGGCATGAGCAATATCTGGCCTAATGCATACCATTGCATACATCAAACTACCCACTGCTGATGCATAAGGAGCCTTTTGCATATATTCTTTTCCTTCTTCAGTAGAAGGACTATGCTTGATACTTAATCTAAAGTGTGGAGGAAGAGAAGTACTCACCACTTTAACATTATTCATATTGAATCCCTTAAGTACCTTTTCAATATACTTCTCTTGTGATAACCATAACTTCTTAGCCTTTCTATCACGTACAATCTTTATACCAAGAATCTATTTTTCTGGCCCCAAATCTTTCATAGCAAAAGATTTGCTTAAATCATGTTTCAAACTGTCAATCATAGAAGCAACCTGGCCAATAATAAGCATATCATCAACATAGCAATAGGATAATAAAATCATCATCAGAGAATTTACAAAAAAATACACAATGGTCAGAAGTAGTCTTCTTATAGCCATGCTCCCCCATAACAAACTCAAACTTCTTATACCACTGCCTTGGTGCTTATTTCAAACCATACAAACATTTCTTCAACTTGCACACAAGTTTCTCTTTCCCTTTTTCTCTGAAACCCTCTGGTTGTTTCATGTAGATTTTTTCTTCTAAATCACCATGAAGAAAAGCAGTTTTCACATCCATCTGCTCAACTTTCAAATCAAGACTGGCGGCTAAGCCAAAAATAACTCGAATAGAAGACAACTTTACAACTGGAGAAAAAATTTCCTCAAAGTCTATCCCCTTTTTTCTGACTAAAGCCCTTAACAACTAATCTAGTTTTATATCGTGGGTGTGAAGAACTATCATCTTGCTTCAACCTATAAACCTAACGATTATTTAAAGCTCTTTTTCCTTCTGGTAACTCTACCAGCTCAAGGTATGGTTTTCATGCAAAGATTTCATCTCATCTTCCATAGCATCAACCCATTTAGTCTTATCTTTAATTTTCATAGCTTGTTCATAGCACTCAGGCTCTCCCCCCATCAGTTAAGAGTACATAATTAAGTACATACTCATTTGGAGAATACCTTGTAGAACGTTGATGAACTCTTTTAGATCTTCTTTGTGGAACCACTGGTGGAACTGTCGGTACATGTTGTTGATCATCAACATTATCATCAGAGGGAACATCTACATCACCTACATCCTCTACATTATCACTAGCAAGTTGACCACCATGAGTATCAATCTCTGTATCATCATGAATCAGATTTGGCCTACCCAAGGGAATTGTATCTAAATCAGTCAAGTCACCACTATCAGTAGACATAGTCTTCTTGGCCTTTTCAATCTCATTAATTGTCTGATCCTTACAGAACACCACATCACGGCTTCTAATAAGTTTCTTCTCAACTGGATCATACAACCTATAACCAGATCATCTAGATCGTAACTAAGAAAGATACACTGTCGTGTCTTAGCATCTAGCTTCGACCTCTCATCTTTAGGAACATGCACAAATGCCTTACAGCCAAAAATCTTAAAGTGATCATATGACACATCTTTGCCAGACCAAACTCTGTCAGGAACATCACCATCCAAAATAACAAAGGAGATAAGTTAATAATATGTGTTGCAGTAAGTAAAGCCTCACCCCAAAATGATTTAGGTAAGTCTGCATCTGAAAGCAAACATACCACTATCTCAATCAAAGTCTTGTTCATCCTCTCAGCAACACCATTCAACTGAGGAGTCTTTGGAGGAGTTGTCTGATGTCTAATACCATGTTGTCTGCAATACTCATCAAATGGTCCACGGTACTCACCACCATTGTCTGATCGAATACACTTCAACTTTTTCCCAGTTTGTCTTTCTACTAATGCATGAAACTCTTTGAACAAACCAAGTACTTGATCTTTGGTCACACCAAGTACTTGATCTTTGGTCTTCAAAGTATAAACCCAGATTTTTCTAGAATGTTCATCAATAAAAGTCACAAAATAGATAGCACCATTATGAGAATGTACCTTCAAGGGGCCGCAAACATCAGAATGCACCAACTCTAATAGATCTCATTTCTTTGAAGGATGATGACTCTTGAAAGAAACTCTATGTTGTTTCCCAGCCAAACAATGAGAACACCTTTTCAACTTTATATTCTTTAATCCACAAAGCAAATTCTTTTTGGCCAAAAGATTAAGCTCTTTCTCACTTATGTGACTAAGCCTCTTGTGCCATAACTCGGTGACATGATCTTCTTCCACTACAGTAATTGCATCCTTAAAAAGTTTAGCTTCCATCACATATAAGCTGGAATACTTCTTACCATGAGCTACAATCATAAAGCCTTTAGTGAGCTTCAATTTTCCATTACCAAAGGTGTTGATATAGCCCTCATCATCAAGCTTCCCCACTGATATCAAGTTTAGTCGAACATCAGGAGCATGTCTCACATCTTTTAATAATAAAGTTGTTCCATTGTGAATCATCAAAGAAACATCTCCAAAACCAATAACCTTTGACAAGCCACCATTACCCATCTTCAAGATACCAAAATCACCAGAAGTGTAAGAAGTAAAGAACTCATTTCTTGAAGTAACATGATGCGAAGCTCCACTGTCAACAATCCAACTTATTTCATGGCATGCTAAGTTGATAAAATTCTCATCACAAACAATGACAAGATCATTAGAAGAAACAGAAGCGACACGATCACTATTCTCATGATTGTTCTTGTCTTCCTTTCAAAGGTTACGTTTATTGCTATATAGTGCCATACCAACACGTAAGCCCACGTTGGCGAGGGCTGCAAAGCGGGCTCGCAACTAACCAATCCTAATGCCAAAAAGTGTATCCAAGGCCTCACCCGACATCCCTCGGAATGTCCATAGAGATAGAGCTAAGGCCCCCGGTAGAGTCGGAGACTACAAGGACCCGAGACCACCTCCACGATACTCACGACATAATAGTTACGCTAAAAGTAATGGCGATACGGCGATGCTAATGCACAAGACTTGAGTTAGAGATAGAGCTAAAGTCTTTGAGACCCGCCAAAGGTTAACGTTTATTGGCGTTCTCATCACACCTCCACGATACTCGCTCGCATCAAGTACATCAACCACACACATACAAGCACATGCCTATTCCTATCATCATCATCATCATCATGTTATAAACAATAAAGTAAATATGCATGAACAAGTAATAGAAATATTGGATGGCATGTTGTATGCACATTACAAACATATTCGCATAGAATCAAGCATGGCATAGGACTCAAGAAATAGAAAACAGTTTTC